>CANXYC010910901.1:0-15171 GCA_948193065.1 Aleurites moluccanus | reverse complement strand
ACCATTTACATTCCCTTAAATCATTTTCTACTTCTAAATATGGTGATAATTCCATAAGAACTCGAGGTGGTGCAAAATGACTATTTTGCCCCCAGTTCACAAAATTTCAAGTTTCTTCCAAATTCTACCTAACAGCCTTTGATGTACTTTTATATGTGTAAAACCATCTAAAACATGCATATTCATTCAATTTAAGCATAAACATGCATCATACATATCATGCAAACATATAAGAAAACCCCCTTTGGTTTGCCTCTAAAGGTTGTGTTCTAAGCCTTTCAACTGAGGTGTTACAACCTCTACCTCCCCGGTATCTCTATCCTTATCCTGGGACATCTCTGTAATCTGTCAGGAAAATAAGAAACATAATCAGTATATTATAGAATTGCAGAATACTAACACATAATAGACGAATATAGCAAAAGTCGACATAGGAAATCCTATGCTTCATGGTTTACTTAATTCTACCCATTCTGTACTTAATCACTATTCCTCTGTAATTCAGGTATTATTCATATGTAACCCTAAGCTCTTATATCTATAACCTAGAGCTCTGATACCACCTCTATCACGACCCATTTTCGGATTGCGACGGTCCTAGGATGTAGGAGATGCCAATGGCGATGGGCATCCGTAGAACCTAGTATCACATGCATAATCTATAACCATCAATTAATTATTCATTTTACTTAATTACCATTCATTCTATCATTCTGCAATTCTTTCTGTAATCTAGTGCAGTGAGCTGTAATAATCATCATCACATATCATATTAGCATCATATACCATACAACATCATATATATACATGTTCATATCCTAACTAACCCATACATACCCCATAGAGTAGCTAGAACATGAACAACAAAACACAAAATATATATATAATAATAACATTAATCAACAGTAAGTAGAAATCCTCAGATGTCTGAAGATAGGATTCTACAATCTACTCCTCTCATGAAATGGTTAAACAAAGAAATGGTGAGTGTATAAGATGCTTAGTGAATCTATATGCATCGCAAATCAATTAGGATGGATCAATGATACATAGTAATAAAGGAACAATGGAAACAATATCAATTATGCTGGGTTACAGAATCAATATCAAAAACTGACAGGAATATCAATGGTCATATCAATGGCATGGAATCATATGGTGAGACAGATATAGGGCCCTGAAACACATAGACTATATGTAATCACACAGTTGATCTCATATCAAGTAAGTATAAGACTGATCAGGTCTTATGGCCAGGACCAATAACCCTTCCCAGCTAAGGCATCAATATCAATGTGCATATTGTCGACAGTATGTATCCATAACCCCGTCGGAGCGGCAACTCTATCAAGCCACATTTAGGTCAATACAAGTGAACCTCATATCAATAGACACCATTTTCCAACAATGGTATCATCAATAACAATAAGCTCAATATCATTCAAATCAAATGGCAATTGAACCAATGGCATTGCAATATACAATATACAATCAATGATAATCGGTTTGGTAAATAACAAAGGTATGGAACAAAGGTTGGCTCGGCAAAGGAAATCGGTAGGCCAATTGGCATGCCAATATCGCTGGCGATAATGACATTCAAATGGTAGGCCTATGGAGGAAAAATGTGATAGGCCTATGGAATTACAACTAGGCAATTCATCAAACACATGGTGGGCACAAAAGGGCAACCATTAGGTTAGGGTTTGGTGCAAAGTTAGCATGCCTAATTCAACCAACAACAAGTTCACATTGTCAACAACACAATAGGCAACAAAAATACAATATTAAACAACATTAAAGGCATCAAATTGACTAAAGAATTCAAAGGAAAAACAAGCAAAATCAAAGGAAGTGAACAGTAACGAAGGGTTTGGCCAAAGGTGGGATTTTACACAAGGTTTCCAATTTCAATTCTAAAGCAATAGACATGTTAAATGATGCATATAGAACTCACCTAAGGCTTCCAATTACTTTGAAAAATTGATTTCCACCCAAAAGCTTCAAAGTAGGCAATAGGCATAACTTGTGCAACCTTTGTTTTCTACACCAAAATAACCAGCAATTAATCATCTAATAGTCTCCAATTAACATATTCTAAGCTTAAACAACATAAAATAACATTAATTAATCAAACTCAATCAATAAACTTCAATTAGGGCTAGCACATTAGGGATTTCTATCCAAATGCATCAATTGATGCAATCTAACTTAAAACCCATTCAATTCATCATCAAATTCATCTAAATATACCATAAAATTAAACAAACTAATTGGTTACCTCTAGGTGATGAAGTGGCAAACTTTCTTCAAGAAATTCCTTTATTTCCTTTGTGATTCCAATGAAGAAATGAGTTAGAAATGGAAGAATCAAGAAAAATCTCAAGTTTTCTATGGATTTTTGGTTGGAAATTGAAGTAAAAATGAAGGAAAAAGAAAGGGAATTGGTTCGTCCAAAGCTTGAAGACAATGGAAAGATGATAGAAATTTCCCTAAGGCATGCTTATATATTAAGCATAAATGGAAAATTATGTTTTAGTCCTTAAACTTCCATGTAATTATACTTTGACTCCAACTTCTTCTGTAATTTATTTTGACAATTCTGTTGGGATTTAGATTTCAAAGTGCGGAATCAAAAGGCTTATTTTAATTTATACTTATTTATAAAAATAGTTTCAGAGTCATTCTGAATCCCAGACAGACAAATTTCCACTATTCCCTTCGAAGTTCCATTTATTTACGGTTTCACCATTAGTTACTTTTTTAGTGTTCCTAATTGTTTTTCACCACTTTCTTTTTACCAAAATTGCACATGAATTTATGTGATCTTTTACCCCTTGGTCAAAATCAAAAATTCATCTATTGACCAGACAGCTAATTTATAGGCAGTATTCCCGACATCGACGATTTTCGAAAAAATAATTTGTTCGCTTTCTAACTGTGCCTCTAAAATTATTTCCCATCATTTCAATGCCTTTAAACCATATACTGAGAATTAATTCATACATATAAGTTATGACTTTCTGGGGTATTACATAACACTAACAATAGGCAGATATTCAATGATTAATAATATGCTCACCAATATCAGAATACAGTTTATGACTATAGAATCAATAACAGTATAATGGAACTATAATCAAGTCAATGGAATCAATATATATCACATGGATATGATAGATAGGACAGATATAAGGCCATGAAAAGCATAGAATATGTGTAAAACACATAATCAATCTCATATCAATAAATATAAGACTGATCAGGTCTTATGTCCAGGACTGTTAACCCTTCCCAGCCAGGGTATCATGTATAGTTAATGTGCACATTGCCGACAATATATACCCATTACCCTATCGGAGAGGCAGCTTTGTCAAATCTCATTGGAATCAATAAGAACATGTAACAAGTCAATAGATATCAATATACAATATCAATCTCATCAAGTAGCAGTAGCTCGTGAATTTAATCAAACGGAGGCTGCGATATAACAATGGATAATCAATATAAGAAGCAATTAACAATGATATTACGATTAGCAATTAATGTTGGAATGAATCAAAAGTTGGAAAAATCAAGTCAATAAGTTGGCTCAATTAGCATGCCAATGTCCCTGGTGATGATGGCATTCAAATGGTAGGCCTATGAATTTGAACTAGGCATTTCATCTAACACTTGGTGTGCAATATTCAAGAGACATTTTGGCAAGGTTTTGGTGCAACATTGAAATTGACCCAATATTAAACAATAAGTATACAATGTAGATTATTCAATAGACATTTGGTTTCCAACAACAAACAATATACAAAGGATAAAAAGGGTATGGAAAACCAAAGGAAAAACAAGTAAAAACATAGGCAAAAATGTCATCAAAGCATTCGGCCAAAACATGGCTTTCATGGTAGGTTTCCATAATTCAATTCAACACATTTGGCATGACAAATGATGCATATTAAACTCACCTAGCACTTCAAATCACTTGAATTGCACACTTTGCCACCGAAGTCTTCAAAGTAGGCAAAAATGACAACTTTTCAATTCTTTGATCTCTACATTAATTCAATCACATATAAACCATATATTAGTCTCCAATTAACATATTTTAACCTCAATTAGCACAAACTAATACAAAATCAAAGATTCATTCCTCACAACTTTGAATTAGGGTTTTTTATTTAGGGAAAACCTATTAAATGCATCAATTAATGTAATTAAACACTAATCCCATTCTAATTGACATCTAAAATATATGAATCAAGCATTAAACCAAACAAATCACATCTTTACCTTGTTAGGAAGAAATGTCCGAAATTCACTTGCCAAAGATTCTTGAAATTTTCTTTATTTTCCAAGCTACCCAATGATGGAAATCAAAGAATCAATGGTTTGATTCAAGTTTCTTTTAATTTCTCTTAAGAAATTTGCATGAAATTTGGTGGAGAATTGCCATGAAGATTTCGGCCAACAATAGAAGAAGAAGAAGAAAATGGCCAAAATATCTCAAAGGCATGCTTATATGGAAAGTTAAATTGGAAAATTACAAATAGATCCTTAAACTTTCCAATAATCATACTTTTGCCACATTTCCTTCTGTAATTTATTCTGACAATTCTGTTGAGAATTGGATTCCAAAATAGGGAATCCAAATAGCTTATTTTTATTTATATTTTATTATAAAAATAGTTTCAAAGTCATTCTGAAATTCAGACAGTTGGTTTCCCATTATTCCCTTGAAGTTCCACTTATTTACTATTTTGCCATTACTTACTTTTTCAGTGTTCCTAAACATTTTCACCTCTTTCTTTTTACCATAATTACAAATATATTTATATGATTATTTACCCCTTGGTCTGACTCTAAAATTCTTTAGTCGACCGAACTGCTATTTCCCAGGCAGTGTTATTAACACCGACGTTTTCCGGGAAAGTAACTCATATGCATTCTAACTGTGTCTCAAAAATTATCTTTTATTATTTCAGTGTTTTCAGTCCAATAACTAGACATATTACTGTTCAATCATGGTAGTATTTTTCTAGGGTATTACATCTAATGAATGAGCTATACATCTTTTATATACAAAGAAAATATGAGGCAAGAAAAAATAAAACTAACTTAGCTAGCTTTTACACGTGCTTTATTTATCTAACAAAATCTCTAACTAATTATATTTGTTTCGATAATTAATCACCCTTGTAACACCCTAGGAAATGCAACCATAATTGAATAATTGTATAACCAATTATTGGTTTGAAAACATTGAAATAACTAAGGATAATTTTTAAAACACAGTTAGAATGCATTTGAGATACTGTCCCAAAAAATGTTGGTGTTAATTACACTGCCTGGGGAAATAGCAGTCCGATTGATAGATGAATTTCTGATTCAGACTCGGGGGTAAAGAATCATATATTTACATGTGAAATTATGGTGAAAAGAAAGAGTTGAATATTTTTTAGGAACACTGAAAATTTAAGTAATGGCAAAATCGTAAATAAGTTGAATTTTTAGGGGTATAGTGGGAACCAAGTGTCTGAGTTTCAGAATAGTTCTGAAACTATTTTTATAATAAAGTATAAATAAAAAGAAGCTATTTCATCTCTCACTTTTAAATCTAATTCTCAACAGAATTGTCAGAATAAATTACAGAATAAGATGGTGTCAAAGTCCAATTAATGGATAGTTTAAAGACTTAAATGTAATTTGCCAATTTTTCTTAATATATAAGCATGCCTTAGAAGATTTTTGGCCATCTTATTCTTCTCCTCTCTTGGTGGACGAACCATTTCTTTTGTGTTCTCCACCATTTTTCAAGCTTTTTTTCTTAAGAGCAACTTAAAGAAAACTTAAATCCAACCATTGTTCTTCCTTTCCCAACAAAGATATTACTTGGAAAATCAAAGAAATTCAAGAAATAGTAAAGGGAAATTTCGGGTGGACCATCACCAATAGGTAATGAGTTGATTTCTTTAGTTTATTGGTTGATTTAGATGTATCAGATGTTAAATAGGTTGGGTTTAGTGTTTAATTGTATCAATTGATCCATTTGATAGATTTTCTCCAATTTGAAACCCTAGATTGAAGTTGTATAATTTGAATATTTGAATTAGTATTAGTTAATATTAATTAAGGTTAGATTATATTAATTGACAGTTAATAGATGGATTGTTTGTGGTTAATTTGGTGTAGAACACAAGAATTTGAAAGATTGCCAATTTTTCCTTCTTTGAAGAAATTGGTGGCAAATCAATTTTCCTAGCCTATTTGAAGTGTGAGGTGAGTTTAATATACATCATTTAACATGTCTATAGCATTCAAATGTTGATTGGAAATCTCCTCCAAAAGCACCATGTTGGCTGAACCATAAGCTACTATTCATCCTTTGATTTTTGTCTTGTTTTTCTTCATGTTTCACTTGCCATTTTTATCCTTTGAATGATGTTATTTGTTGGATATCTAATGTCCATTGTAATGCCTACATTGTTAGTTGTTTATTGATTATTTGGGCAATATCAATGTTGCACCATAACCTAGCCAAATTGTCCATTCAATGTTGCACATCAAGGTTAATTGCTATTCGTAATACCATTATTTATTGCTCATTCTATTGCTTATCCATTGCCTAATTTCAGTCTCGTTTGAGTAAATCCATGAGCTACTGTTATTTGAAGAGATCATTATTGTTTATTGATATTGATTAACTTGTTTCATGATCTTATTTATTCCAATAAGATTCGACAGAGCTGCCTCTCCGGGTACATACCATCGACAATGTACACATTGTATAATGATACCCTAGCTGGGAAGGGTTAACAGTCCTAGCTATAAGACCTGATTAGTTTTACATATATTGATACATGATTGTTACATGTGATATGAGTTTCATGACCCTTAATTTGTCTTATCTATGTGATATAGCTTCATTGACCTGTTTATTGATTCTACAGTCATTCACTGTATTCTGATTCCTTATTTAGATATTGATGAGCAGATTAATATTTATTGATTATCTGCCTATTGTTTATTGATATTCCAACCATTTATTATGGTAGATGCATATTAGATTCACTGAGTATTTTATACTCACCCTTTCATTTGTTTTCCCTTTCCGGGTGTAGAGTAGAAGGCAGATTCTCGACTGTTGTTTCCCGAGGAATTCTGCAAGGTCTATATCGCAGTGTAATTATTTTAACACTGTATTTTATTTGTATAATTTAGCTGCTTCATGGGTTGTATAAATGACATAGTTAGACTATAATTATGTATGTATGATATAATATGGAGTTTAATTTATGTTTGGCATAAGATGATGGTAATTACAACCAATTGTAGAATAAATTACAGACAAATTATATAATACTAGAATGGATAATAATTGAGTAATTGGTTATTTGATTGATAGTATTTGATTATAGATTGTGATACTAGGTTCTACGGGTGCTGGTCGCCTATGGCATCTTCTGCATCCTAGGATCGTCGCGTTTCGAAATTAGGACGTGACAACCCTACACTTGTACTTTCATCTTGCAGCCCATCATTCTTTGGATTGCCAGCATGGCAATTTGCTAACAGCACCCCACAACTAGAGTGAACAAGTCATGAAGTCCTTGCTTGAGCAAAAATTGATGAAAAAGAGAAGAAGGAAGTGGTTTAGTAAAGGAGTTTGCTAGTTGGGCTGAAGAAGAAACTGGGAATAGTTGCATAATTCTATTTGAAACCTTTTGATGTACAAAATGATAATCTATCTCGATGTGTTTAGTACATTTGTGAAAAATGGGATTTTTAGTGATATCGATAGCTGAAAGATTATCACAGTAGACATGAGCAGGAGAAGCATGATGAACTTATAGATCAATAAGTAGATAAAACAACCATTGTACTTCACAAGTCATAAAGGCTAATGCACGATACTCTGCTTCAGATGAAGAATAGGAAACTGTTGTTTGCTTTTTAGACTTCTAGGAAATAAGAGAACTGTCAAGAAAAATGCAAAAGTTAGTTATCGATCTTCGACTAGTAGGATAAGCAGGCCAATCAGAGTTTGAAAAGGCTTTGAGTTGAAAATGGGAATGTACTAAAAATAAATGCCTTAACCAGGCGTAGCTTTGAGACAGCGAAGGATGCAATATGAAGCCTGAAGATACACAGTAGTAGGTTAACTCATAAACTGTGAAAGCTGTTGGACCTTAAATGAGATATTCGGCCTAGTAATAGTAAGGTACAATAATTTGCCAATTAAGCTCTTGAACATAGCAACATATAACAAGAGTTCCCCATCATTCTTGGTTAGTTTTGCATTAGGCACCATTGGTGTTGAAACAAGCTTGCACTCTAAGAAACCAGTGTCTCCAAATAATTCAAGAATGCATTTTTGTTAGTAAAGATTAATCCCCTATTTGGTTCTGGCAACTTCGAGCCCTAGAAAAATTTGAGAACACCAAGATCTTTGATCTTGAACTGATCATGGAGGAAGTGCTATATCTTTTCAATGAAAACAAGTTTGTCACTAGTCTAAATAACATCATCAACATATGTAAACAAATGTATCCAGTTGAAGTATTCTTGAAAACAAAGTGTGATCAGCCTCGGATTGAGTGAAACCTTGAGTTAAAAGAGCTATAAACAATTTAGCATACCATTAGCGACTGGCTTGTTTAAGCCCATATAATGACTTCCTCAGTCTACAGACTTGATTGGAATTCAAAGCAGGAAGCCCATGAGGTAATGTCATTTATACTTCTTCATTCAAATCACCATAAAGAAAGGCATTATTAATATCCAGCTGGTGTAGATGCCAGTTTTTAACAACAACAACTGCTAAAAGAGTGTGAATGGTGATAATCTTGGCCACGGAGAGAGAAAGTTTCAGAAAAATTGATCCCTGTTTGCTGTATGTAGACTTTTGCCACTAAGCGCGCTTTGTAATGTTCTATAGTACCATCGGATTTCTGTTTTATCTTATACACCCACTTGCAACCGATAGGTTGCTTGTTTGGTGGAAAATCCACAATGTCCCAAATATGATTAGGTGCTAGTGCCTCTATTTCATTTTCATAACTTGATTACAGCAATCATGTTTTATAGCTTCGGTGTAATTCTTTGGTTCAGTGGAGGTGAGAATTGAGACAGAAAAAACAAAATAGGGATATGATAGGTGAGAATAAGAAAGTATTGTATTGAGAGAATAAGGAGAAGTCCTTACTATTGAGAGAGACATGGCTAGCTTGTCCAAAGGATATTCTTGAATCAGTTGACAATAGTAGTCCTTCAAATATGAGGGAGTTTGTTTTGCTCTTGTTAACTTTCGTGAAGGCAAAGAGGACTGAGTTGAGGTGACTATGTTTTCTGGAATTTAAGAAGTGGTAGGAATTTCTAGAAGAGTATTAGAATCACATTGAGGAATGTTAGAAGGAAACAATGTAGGTTGAGTAGGACGTGAATTATCCCCTGTATGTGAACAATGTACTGCATCTAAGTCTAGAATTGATTGGTTGAGAGGATTTGGAAGTACAACTTTGGATATGGACTAGAATTTATTTTTGTGAAATGGGAAAATGTTTTCATAAAATGTAACATCTCTAGAGGTAAAAATGTGTTTTGCGTCTAAGTTATAGAATTTATAGCCTTTGGTGCCAATAGAAAAACCAAGGAAAATACATTTTTAGGATCTGACATCAAATTTATTTTTGATGGGATTGGTATAGGATGCATAGCATAAACATTCAAAGACTTTAAGGTTCGAATAAACTGGTGGAGAATGACAAATGAGTTGGTAGGGTGTTTTATTACCAAAAATAGGTGAATGGACTCTGTTTATAAGATAGACAACATAGAGCATGCACTCACTCCAAAAATGCAAGGGAAGATGGCTTGAAATCTCAGGGCTCGAGCCACATTGAGGACATGTTGGTGTTTACATTCAACAGTTTTATTTTTTTTGTGGCGTATAGACACAAGATGTTTGATGTTATATTCCATTTGAATCATTGAAGTTGGACACGTTAAATTCTTGCCCATTATCGGTTCTTATACATTTAACTCTTTTGGAGTATTGAGTGAGTGCAAAAGTAATGAAATTTTGTAACAAAGATCTTGCTTTAGATTTTTGTTTCATTAAAAAAACCCAGGTGCAGCGGCTATAATCATAAAAAAATTGTTAAAAAAATGCATGACCTGTGATAGAAGTGATAGCTATGGGACCCCATATGTCCATATGTATGAGATCAAAACATTCAAGAGAAGATGAAGTGCTTGTGGGGAAAGATATTCGCTTTTGCTTAGCTAAATGACAAGTTTCACAAGGAATTGGAGTTTCAAAAAAATATTAGAATTAATAGAATGAAGTATTCTAAGCCTAGATTCTGGAACATGGCTTAGCCGAAAATGCCAAATAGGAAAATATGACAGTGGTCCTGTATGATGCAACTGTTAGATTTAAAAAACAGGGAGTAGTCTGAAGTATTTGTAAGTTGCGATACATAAACAAGATTAAATGAGAATTGAGGCATATAAAAGGCATTTAGTAATATCAAAGAATGGGTCAAATGAACATCTCTAATGTGTGTGACTGCCACTAACTATTTGTTTGGCAATCTGATATCGACATTAGTTACTGGTTTAGGATTGGTTAAGAGATCGAAAGAACAAACCACATAATCAGTAGCCCTAGTGTCAATGATCCACAGGTGGCTTTTAATAAAAGAGATAGAGAAATAGGAGTTACCTGCCATATTGGACTTATCTTCTGAAATAAAGGCATTCACTTGATGTGTTGAGGATGATTGTGCTATGTTTGATGATTTAGCAGGTTCAGGTGAAGATACTTAATTTTGTTACATTAGAGTCATCAATTTGTCATATTGCCCTCTGGTGAGAGAGAAATCTACTTTATAATTGCTTTTTTTTCTTGAAAAGGCTATGAATTTCCAAAAACTTGATAGTTAGATTGCTCATTCTAATCCTCATATTGAGAAAACTCCAGTTGGTTTACTACACCAATAGGTTGTATTCTGCTTTTGAATTTCCATCCAGGAGGGTATCCATGTTTTTTAAAGCAACTGTCCACAAAATGACCTCCCCATCCACAAAAAATACAAATCAGTTTCTTATTCATAAAATTAGTATTGTATCTTCTCTGATTTTGGTTAAAATTCCCTTTATAAGCCACAAAAGCATTAGGTGAAGTATCAACAACTTGAGTATTGATACTTAAACTATTTTTTCTTTCTTGTTGTATAACTAAGGAAAAACCTTGTTTATAAGTGGAATAGGTTCTAGCAATATGATTTGAGATCTCACAGTTGAGAAATTTTCATTTGGGCCTTTTAAGGACCTAATCACATGATCATTTTGCAAATACGACCTTACAACCTTTAAAGCATTACAAGTGCATTATGGATTACAGATGCAATTAGGTGTTGGCCTGAGATTCATCATTTCATCCCACATTATCTTTAATTCAATAAAATAATCAGTTACAGAAAGGTTACCCTATTTGAATCATATATTTCTTCTTGTAACTCTGCAATTCTGAACGAATCGCCTTGAGAAAGCGATCATTTAGATCCTTCCACACATCTATTGCATTGTCCATCCATATTATGCTCTAAGCAATTGAAGAGGAAACAAAGTGTATAATCCATGATAGCACCATAGTATTGCAACATTCCCAGGCAGCATTCAAAACGTTATTTTGATCTGGAACTCATATAGAACCATCGACAAACTTTAGTTTATTCCTCAAGAGAAATGCCATTTTCATAGCACGAAACCAAGAATGATAATTGGGACCATTTAATGGAGGATTAATAAGAACTAAGCTTGGATTCTCATTAACATATAAGTAATATGGACTACAAGGAAGTTCTTCTGTTCTTTGATTTGTATTAGCCATAACAGAGACTAAAAAGGGAAAAAAAATATGCTCGATTCTCGAGAAAGAGAAGGAAAAAAAGCTTCAATAAGGGAAAAGCTTTGATAACATATTAGAAAACAACAAACTGATTATGAAAGATTAATCTTGTATATATTATCTCTAATGAATGAGTTGTACATCTTTTATATACAAAGAAGATATGAGGCAGGAAAAATTAAAACTAACTTAGCTAGCTTCTACAAGTGCTTTATTTATCTAACAAAATCTTTAACTAATTACATTTGTTTCTATAATTAATCACCCTACACATGTACTTTCATCATGCTACCCTTCATTCTTTGGATTAATCATGCTAACACTAAAAAAAAAAAAAAAAATACCAAATGAAAGAAAAATAAAATCTATATATACATTGATCATTCTTCATCTTCTAGGTTGTAAATTTTTGTATAAGAGATTTTGTGACTCATGGATAACTCACAAAAAGAAGGAATTTTTTTATAAGGGATTATTTTGGACTTTTTCTAAGTGGCCAAGTATAAATTTTTGGAAGTTCAAGCATGTCACATCCCACACTATAGGGCTGTGACGGTCCTAGGGTACGGGAACAATTCATACAACCAGTACCATGAAAAACCCAAGTTACATGTTTTCATTTCATTTAACCATTTTTATGAAATATTTTTTTTAACTCTTAAGTTTTACAGAAAAATGGACAGAATCTCCCCTGTAATATCGACATTTACCCCGTGATAGAAACAAAGAAAAACACCTCTAAAATAATTATAATCTCCCATGTCAACCTCCAATAAATAACTCATATTATACAATACTTAGGTCAACTCATATAACAAATTCATTCATCACAAATCATATAATAGTTCTCAATAATATCAATCCATACATATGACAATATAAGATAGGCGTACTATAATAGCTGCACCCCCTGTTACAGTATATACATACATATGCATTCATATCATAACACATAATTACAGTATATACATACATATGCATTCACATCATAACACATAATTACATTCTGTACATATCCATAAATCATACATATAAATATCTACAAATAATATCATGGAGTACTCTATGCTATACTAGGGAAGAACTATACATCTACTCCACGGCTGGAAGTACAAAATTAGCCGAGGATGTCCGCGTCTCACTCTTTTCCTGAAAAGGATTCAACACTATGGGGTGAATATAAAAATACTCAGTGAATCTATAAATATGAAATGCATTACTAATTTATGAATACACATTTGATCATTGATGACAATAATAGGTATGATGACAATTAGATTTATATGATAAGATATAGCAATATAATAGAATGGATCAAATGCATAGGGTAAACAGGATTGGGTCAAATAATCAAATAGTACTGTCACTTCTGTCCACATCTCCATTTTCATATAAATTTCATAAGGAGGATCAATCCTTATGGCTAGAACCATTTCCCTATCTCTATCTAGGGCAAGTAGTACCAGTGTGCACACGGTCGATGGAATTACCCGCTACACCATCGAAGTAGCCCTGTTATGTTACCATATGCAAATGTTCCAAACTGTGATGCAAATGCAACAAGTACAACTCATATAAGGTGTAATATACTTAAGATATCTATATGAACAAGTATAGAATCAATCGGGAATAACTTACAAATTTGGCCCGTCGGGCCCAGTTGCGCTGTCGCAGCGACTTACAAAATTACGGGTCCGTTTCTCATTTTTTAGAGACTTAATGGTTTTACATGTTATCAACATATGGTATGAAAATTGAACATATAAGATACAAGTATAACGATATATAAGGTGATTAGGCTTGATTTGAGGTCAAAATAGTTTATAGAACAGTTTTTATACCCATTCAAATTTTAGGTCAGTTTTAGCCGTTTCGGCTACCCCTGTTTTGGCCGATTGGGACGTTTAAGGGAAACATTGACCATATCGGTCTAAAATCAGCCCAACATGACCAAAGGTCATATAACATGTCCAAATGATAGTACCTTAAACTAGAAATGCAATAATATATATATAAACCCACCTTATGTGTAAAAGACCCAAAATGCCCCTCCGAGGCTCCGAGCACCTACTGCTCTCCCACTTTCTCCTTTCCCCTGGAGCATTCCCCTATACACATACCAACTCTCCGATAAGACACTATATCAAACCAACATATCATATTCAAACACATATACACATATATTTCAAACAAGATACACATATCATAAACAACTTTCATATTCAAAACCCTAATTTCACTATATCATTTGGCCATCCCAAAATAACACTCAAAAGGAGTTTAAACCCAAATTTCTTTCCTTACAATAATAATAACACATCTTATAAGCACAATTAAGTAAGTTTGGGTTCACATTCAAGCCTAGGTTTCATGCCAAAGCATTTTGAACTTTATTGGTCATAAAGACCTAAGCACATTTCAAATTCAATACAAACATGCAAATTTCCTTCTATAAGCTACAATTACTCATCAAATAACCACATCACATACACTTAACCATTGCACACACATTATAACCCAAAACCCTAGATTTAGGTTCAATTCCCATTCAGCCCAAAGGGCCCAAATCATCCAAGCCCTATTTTTGCTATTAAACTTCACAATTCCATAATTAAACACACCAATTACACAATTCCAAGCTCAATTGCATAATTTCAAACCAATTTTCCTAGCTTTCCCTATTTAGGTTTAGTTTTGGGGGTTTTTCCCAAACCAACCTTAAATTCTTCAATTAAACCTACATTTAACCAATTCAAGCTACCAATTACACATTTAACAAATCAATTTAACAAAAACCAAGTAAATTTCCCTTTTTCCCCAAATGTGGCATTCGGTCCAAAGGGTTATTTCTCCCTTGAAGTTTATTCTTCCAACTCAAGCACCCAAACATCAATTCACCATGCCAATTTAAGTTTTAAGCACTCAATTGCAGAATTATTGAACCAATTATACACCAAAACCCTAATTTCTATTCGGTCCATAGTCCAATCCAAGAATTGAAATCCAATTCACAATTCATCATTCAAATATCATTAATTACATCTATTTAACACCATACATATCATTAATTTCTCAATTGAATCACAAAAACAATTTCCCCTAAATTCCCTCAATCAATTTGGCCAAAACACAAATACACAACAAAGGTTTAATTTCATATTTAATTGCCATTAATTCAATCCATTTTAACATCATATGCAACATTAATTTCTCAATTGAAACAAAGAATCAAAATTTTCCCCAAATTCCTCAATCAATTCGGC
>CANXYC010910747.1:0-15098 GCA_948193065.1 Aleurites moluccanus | reverse complement strand
ACATGATACATATATATAGACTCACCTCAACAAAACTTCAGATATTACCCCAACAGGCCTAGTTGGCCCGTGACTCGCCGTCAGTGGCCCTAGCTTGGGAAGTTTTTCCTATATTAATTAAATCACTCTGGTAAGACTTATACTCAATACATTTCACATTAAAACACATATCAAAGCACATCAACATACATAAAGCATATATACTATACACCATAGACCTTATATTACACAATTGATACTTTCCATTCCTTTATGCATCAAATGCAATTCTATCACCACATTTCATTCATATTTCATATGTTCATCACTATAATGCCAAGTTAAGAACACATAAACACTTTGTTCATTTTTTCATATCAAACATACACCAAATTCCCAATATGCTTTCCAAGTACTTATATCAATCAACATTTCCATATTTAAACTTATACATTTATATTATTTATACCATTAAACTATATTCAAACCTTACTTTCTCATTTGCTTTAACCTAACACATTAAACTAACAAATTCCATATGGTTTAACCTAAATGGAATTCATTCCATTCATCCATTTTTCAACACCAATCAATCATATAACATATATATACATCAAATGCATAACATTCATCCATATAAACCTATTAAACATCAAAGCACGAAACCACCATTTAAGCTTACATGATTCGGCCAAGTAAGAAATCCCTCCAAATGGATTTCTTTTCATTAATTAACCATCAATTCATTACATATACATCAAATTCATACCATTCCATCATTTAAACCTATAAAACACCAAAGTACAAATCATCATTTACACATCATATGATTCGGCCAAGCTAGTATTCCTTTCAAATGAAGTTGTTTCCATCAAATAACCACTAATTCATGTTAAACACATCAAATACACATCATTTGAACAAAAACATCCATCAAAATCATACTTTGATTCATATTTCTTCCTATTAGGGTTTTCTTCCAACCTTTAATTTTTCTTCCAACCAAAACACATTTTTGATACTAAATAACATCAAAGAACATCTTAAGAACATATTTGAATCAAAAGAATGGTAAAATCACTTACTTACCAAAAGTTCTTCAAAAACTTCCAAATTTTGATTCTTTGCTTTTTCTTGTTTTTCCTTAAAATCTAAAACTATATTTATGTTTAGGATGATGGAATTAATTGGTTTGTATCAAAAAAATGGAAGAAAACAACTTGATTTGGTGTTGTTCAAGGTTGGACGAACTTAATGGAAGAAAAAAGAGAAAATAGTTGGTGAAATGGCTAAGGAAGAAGATGGAGGTAGAAAATATCCTTAAATATCATATGCCTAATCCTATACTTTAAGCTTATAGTAACAATTGTGAAACCTAGCTTCCTAACCTTTCAATTCTTCATCTTTTCATCCAATGGTTTGATTTAGTTAAGCCTAGGATGATGCCATAAACTTTCATACACCATATAAGTCCATATTTCAAAGGAAAATACTAAATTGCCCTTAGTTCAAATTTAATCCTTATTCGAGCAGTTTTGCCCGGAATTATTTTCTACTGGGTTTAATTCTCCAACAAATTTTCAAATAAATATAATAAAATCATTTTCATGTCCTAATATTCTTTTCTACCTTTAAATATCATGTTAATTTTCATAAAACTCGAAGGGGTGTGAAATGACCATTTTGCCCCCAGTTCACCAAAAATTCAATTTTTCCTGATTTCTTCCTAACAGCCTTTAAACCACTTTTATACGTATAATACTTCCTAAAACATGCATATACATTCAATTCAAATATAAACATGCAATAATATACAACTTTTAAACAAAAGACAAATCTCCTAGGTTTGCCCTTTATGGTTTAGGTTCTAAACTTTAACTAAAGTGTTACGGCCCGCTACTGGAGAGACACTATTCATATGAGGCTACTGGATGTTTTGATAAATTCTCATTTTAATTTCGTGCCCGCGAATAAACTTGTCACTCCCGCGACTTCACTTAGTCGCACTCGCGACTTCTTTGTGTCGCGCCTGCGACTTGAAACTTTTCAAGGCTGTGACTGATTTTATCGCACCTGTGATTAACCTTGTTACTAGAGTCGCGTCTGCGACTACAAGTGGTCGCACCTGCGATACACTGAAATTCAGCAATTTAGAATTGTTTGGTCACACCCGCGACACACCGAAATTCAGCAATCTAGAGTTGTCTTCTTGCACTTCTCCAAGTATGCTCCCCCTAATCATGTGCACTCTATAAACTTTCTTAAAATGTGTTAATCCTATAGTTTGAACAATGGTCATGATTTCTCATACCTCAATCAACTCAAACAAATTGTTAGTACAAATAATACATTTATATTATTTTGTTATCATCAAAATCAACATCAAGCCCAAGAGGGCTAACAAGTTACATGAATTAGATAATTGAGACATGTAAAATTTATTATAGATATTTATTGTTGAGAGGGAAACTCAAGAGAAGTCAATTGAGTTGTTGATGTTTGATACGGGCCTATGGGCTATTTAGTAGAAGTGTTGCTATTTCTATTTTTAGATGGCTATGTCCTATTTTAGGGAAAGTTTTACCAAAATTTCAATAAATTCTTGAAAGTTATTTTTTTAATTTCAGAGTCAGTGTTGAATATTCTATTATAACAATTCTCGTATTCAATTCAGTATTCCAGGTGTCTTTCTTATTGTCAGTCAAGAAATGCTCTAAGTGTAACACCTAATAAAAAACAATAAGACTTCAGTGAATCGAAGTATTGGAAAGTAATGATTAGACAGTGACAATAATCGAAAACCTAAAAACAGTTTTGTGAAAACAATTATATAAGTTAGAATAAAACATAAGTAAATTTGAGGAATTAAGTAAATGGGACAGAATAGACAATATGATAAATTTTAGATTGACACAAATGAATTAAGTTAATGAGAATTAATCAAATCAGTAAGATAAAATGATTAGTCAAGTAATGAAAGTTAAGGAAAAATTCGGTATAAAGATTAAAGGTTTAAGAGTAAGCGACTGTAGAAACAACGATGAACTGTTAAACAGAGTAAATGAGAGTTGATATTGGATGATTAATAATGAAGAAGAGCTAGTTAGAAGTTGATTAGAATGAAAAGAGGATGAAGTTGCAAATGACTAAGGTGATTAGGGAGAAAAAGTAAAATTTTCAAATTAATGGAAAATGGGACCCATCAATTTTGTCTTCTTTTCTATATGTTATAAACCAAAATAAACATTCCTATTCTACTAAATGTGGGCCGGCCATTTAGGTAAAATTTCCATTTGTTTTATTTATGTTAAAGAATTATGTAAACTTTACACTTGTCACTTTTTAAAGTAAAAAGTTTCATACTTATCTTCATTTTTTTTCAAGTCTTTTTTAATGAGTTAAAGACAAAAATAATTCTTATTCTTTAACTTAAAGAATCTAGCCAAAAGGCCATCCTAATGGCTAAACTTATTTGTTTTATTTGTTTATTATATTCTTAATGGAAATAGTAAGAACACATGTCAAAATTTTCAAACTCTCTCAAATTCTTTAAAATTCTCTGAAGATTTCTACTAAAAATTTATTCTTTTTTGTATTGGATTTTTATTGTATATATATATAAGCCTAAGAATAAGATTTAAGTAGAAGAAAAACAATACTTCTGCACCAAAAAGTCATGGTTGGCAGAATCACACCTTGCAAAGTCTATAGTGAATTTTTTCAATTTTCCTTCTTAAATAACTTTCCTCTAAATAAATTTATGGTGGGATTCCTTCATCAAAATTTATAATTTAGTGAACACAAGGGTGAGAAGGTATTTAGGAGGTGATGCTTGTATAGGAAAAGGAAGAGTAAAGATAAAAGAGGAGGAGGGATTCCAAGGTGATAAGAAAGAAGGAAATTTTTTATTTAAGGTAAAATTATGTTTCTTTGTTGATTTACTTGTTTAATGATATTTATAAATTGAATGGTTATTGAATTCATTGATTTGAGTAAGATATGAAATTATGTATATTTATGATTGAGGAATTATGATTTTGTTTGAAAGTTATACATTAAGAACAAGTAGGAAATGTAATAATGTTTATATGTGAAATTTGGAAATTCGGACTTTGGTAGAAACAATAATTTGGACATGTGATTCTATGACCTTAATGACCGAATTTCCTAAGTTCAAAATATGAAAGTTGTATATATATTTGTTATTTATATGCTTGTAAAAGGAATTTAGAAATTTCGAAGAGAGGAAAGAGATATTAAGTAAAAACAGAGACTGACTCAGATGTAGGGTTTCACAAAAAGGTTATTGTATTTTAATTTTACAGAACATTAGAGATTGAATTAGGTTAAGTATTCAACATAAAAAGTGTTTATTTATGTCTTATCTAGAGTCTTATAAAATTTTTTTATCATTGGATTAGTATTTTATGAGATACAGTCAAATTAGTAGAGACTGCCCGAATTGGAGTGCAGGGCAGCAAGGCTGACAGTGAGGTTGAGTTAAAACTGTCATCATATATTGTGTATTACTTGAAAATGTCTGAAATTTGGATATATTAGAACCTGTAATGTCTAATTTAAGTAGAAAAAAGAATCAAAGCAATTAGATAAGTATAACATGAGTTATAGGCAGAAGAACTCAAACTACTAGAATGAGAAAAACAAGTAAAAGTTTAAAAGCCATAATCCTAAGTTAAGGAATATATGAGTGTTAAGTAAATTAAATATAATAACCTAGAGTTAAGCTAAAGTAATTCAGTGATTTCATTAGTTATCACACCAAAAACACCGATAATAGTTTAGAAATTTAAGGAATTAATTCAATGATCAATTAAAGTTAATTGATTCTCAGTTACTTGTAAAAATGGAATATTAAGAATAATAATAGTTAATTATGTGAAGAAAGTATTGAAAAGTATTAAGGATGATGGAAAATCAATAGAATGACAAAATCATAAATAAGTGAAACTTCATAGGCATTTTGGAAAACTTGCTGTCTAGGACCCAAAATAACTCCAGAAGCTATATGATGATAAATTACAGATAAAAATAAGCTATTTCATTCCCCCACTTTGAAATCTAATTCTCAACAGAATTAACATAATTAATTACAGAAAGATGTGGGGTCAAAGTCTAATTAACGAAAGTTTCAAGGACTAAAATATAATTTGCCATTTAACCCACCTATATAAATAATACTTAGAAGATTTTTGCTCCATCTTCTTCCATTCCTTCACCTTGGCCGAACCTATCAAGCTTTCCTCCACCAATTTTTCAAGTTTATTTCAAAGGAAAACTAATAGAAAACCTAAAATTAACCTTGAATCTTCCATTTCCCATTCAATTTTCACCTTGAATCATAAAGCAAACCAAGAATAATTGAAGAGGAGATTTCGGCTACTTCATGGTCAAGAGGTAACAAAGTATTTTCATTGATTAATTAGGTTAAATAAGTGTATTAGATATTGAATTAGATGGGTTTATAGCTCAATTGCATCAATTGATGCATTTGATAGAAAATCTCCAAAATTTGAAACCCTAATTGAAGTTGTTTATTACCAAACTTTATATTAATGATGTTTAATGTTTAATTAGCTTAGAATATATTTAATTGATGCTAATGGAAGTTTAATTGGTGATTGATTTGGTGTAGAACACAAAGAATTGGATGAATGTGACTTTTGCCTACTTTGAAGCTTAAGGTGAAAATCAAATTTTCAAGCTAATTTGAAGTGTGAGGTGAGTTTAATATGCATCATTTAATATGTCCAAAGCATTGAAATGTTGATTGAAAACCTCCCTTGAAAACTCAATCTAGGCCGAACCCATGTTCACTATTCATCTCTTTGTATTTTGCTTAATTTTCTTCTTAATTCACATGCCTATTTGATCCCTTATTTAATGTTATTTGTTGGATATCTAATTTCCATTGTAATGCCTACATTGTGAGTTGTTTGATTGATATTGGGGCAATGTCAATGTTGCACCAAAACCTAATCTAATGGCTTAATGAAAGTTGCACACCATATGTTTGATGAAATGCCTAGTTGAAAATCCATAAGTCTACCATTTGTTTCCTTCGTAGGCCTGCCATTTAAATGCCATTGTCGCCAGCGACATTGGCCAGTCAATTGTGGCAACTAATTGACCTTGAATAATCATGTTGAATTCCAACTCATTGTTAATTATTATACCTATTGTTGTTCCATATGCACCTTCCATTGATTACAAGTTATTGAATTACAATATCATTTGATTGATTTGAAAGCTATTGATTATTGATGAGCTATTAGGTTACCTATTAATGTCCATTGATCCATTTCATTTTTTTTGGATAATATGTTGATTTGACAGAGCTTCCTCACCGACGGGGTAGCGAGTAAATACCGTCGGCAATGTGCACATTGTCTATATAGAACCCTAGCTGGGAATGGTTAACTGTCCTAGCCATAAGTGTCTGATTAGCCTTTTGTATATTATATGAGATGATATGAGTTTACATGTGTTCATGGCCCATTATCTATCTTATCTACATGATACGAGTATTGTTGACTTGTTCACTGATTTCAAACCATTCTGTTATCTTTTTCTCATTCTGTAATTTGGTGTGCAACCCCATTGTTTATTCTCTATTTACCTGTTATATTATTGTATATCCAACCTTTGCCTATAAATTATGCATATTAGATTCACTGAGTATTATATACTCATTCCTTTAGTTGTTTACCATTTTTCAAGTTCAGAATAAAAGGCAGAATCCATACTCCCATTCCTCTGTGGATTTCTGCGGTGTGATTTTGACAATGTAATTATTTTGAACACTGTAACATGTATAAATTTTTAGTTGCTCCATGGTTGTGTATAACTGGTTATAGTTAGACTATATTTTTAAATATAAGATATTATATGAAGGTTAAATATTGATATGACATATATGTATGATAATTACAGATATGTGAATGGTAAATTACAAAATGATAGACTACAGGATAACAAAATATATAATGAATAATAAGTATATAATTAGATAGTAATAAGATAGTAATGGATTATAAAATATGATACTGAGTTCTACGGTGGCATTTCCTGTATCCTAGGACAGTCATGTTTCGAAATTGGGACATGACAGAGGTGGTATCAGAGTATAGGTTTATATCTGAATAGTAACTAGATACAGAGTCAATAGGATATAAGCAAACCATGGAACATTGGAATTCCTGTCTCATCCTTTGTTGTATTCGTCAAGTATATATGTATTTTGCGTTTCTGTATCATTCCGACATTGGAGTTTTTGTTTCTTATAGTGACTGAGATGTCTGAAAGACAGAGGAAATGTACTACAGATGACAGAGATAGAGAAGTTACCAGAGAGGCAGAAGTAGCCTCTAATGAGTCATTAGTCAGGAAGGAGACAGAGGAACATCTCCATTCCAGACGAATGACAATGTATACTAGAATGAGTAATGATCCTTAGGGAGTAGAAATAATGCAAGGAATGATAGAATTATATTGGGAAATATAAGTGTCTCCTCCAGTACAGCCAACATTACCTCCTTCTGTTGTATCGGTTGTACTTGTTCCATTAATACCAGTACCACTGGAAACAGATCCAGTTGGGCTTGTATTTCAGAAAGGTCGTAGTATTATAGATGAAGACGGGGTATATATGTTTAAGTTTCTAAAATTGAATTTGTCTGAATTTAAGAATGATAGATGAGAAGAGCTAGTGGATTTCCTAGATTAGATAGAGAAAAAGTAAGACTGCCATGTTTAGATGCACGGTCTGTAGAGTTAATAAGTTTACTGTTAAAAAGAAAAGCATGGACCTGGTTCTCTAGACATGTGGAGACTCAATTACATAGTGATCACCTTCCTTTGAATCATTAATGATTGCAAATAAATTGCTTAAGGAAAGGCAAGATATTAAAGTTTATGTTAGAGCTCTTCTCTCCAACGGGAGAGAGTACATGAATAATTTATGGATATCTAAACAACATTGTAGAAACGAAAGATGGATTTCTTGTTTGGAGGGCTGATTGAAATGTCTGTGTTGGAATTGAGTGAAATTTTGATGATAGACTAGTTGATAGTTCATTGAGTAATGAATGAGTATTTTGAAAAGAAAGTTAACCTTAAATTGGATAAACATAGGGAAATTAGAATATCAGAGTGATAAATATGAATCTGGTATTAATCTTTTGTATATAATTAAAAATAGAAAGATGTTAAGGAAGAGATATCATACTTTATAGGGGATACTTAGAAGACTTTGTCAAGAATTGATCAAAGTTTGAATATCAGAAAATTTTCTGATGTAATCTTTGAGAGTTTAACAGGACAATCTACACACACCCCAGAAAAGGGAAATTTAATTTGAAAATAAAATGTATTTCAGTATAGATCAAATGTCTATCTTCTTTCTATCGGATAGTTAAAGAGTTGAAATTGTAATTGCAAGAATTACTTAGTAAAGAATTTATTAGATTAAGTAGTTTCATTGGAGTGCTCTAGTATTAATTGTGAAGAAAGAAGTGTACTAAAGACAACCTTTAGTACATAGTTTGGACATTACAACTTTCTAGTATTGTAATTAGATGAATAAATGCTTCTGTAGTATAAGTGGATTTGATGAATCAGATCTTTAAGACTTACTTGAATAAGTTTGTCAAAGTGTATGATAATATTATTAACTATTCTGATAATGAAGAAGAGCGTGCAGAGTAGTTGATAACAGTATTACAGATATTGTGAAATTATAAGTTGTGTACCAAATTGTTGAAAGATCAATATAGGTCTGCTGATATCTATTTTCTTAAGTTATAATGTCAATGAAGAAAATATTAATGTAAAAGTTGTTACCAGATGGCTTTAGCCTATTAATGTTAATGAGATATATAGTTTTTATGGATATAGTTGAATACTTTAGGCGATTTATAAAGGATTTCCTAATAACAATAGCTCCATTAATAAGAGTAACTAGAAAATAAGAAAAGTATTAAGGAACTAATAGAAGTAAAAAGAATCCTTATACACTTAAGTTTTGATTCACGACTGCTCTAATGATGATCTTAACAATGAAAACTGATAGATTTATAGTATACTGTGATATATTAGAGTTAGATTAAATAATATTCATGTATAAAAGAAGAAAATGTTTGCATATGTATTATGATAAAAAAAAAATTAAGATTTGCAACAATGAAAATGGATTAGAATGTTAGAAGATTATGTTTGAGAGACAATATATATACATCATCCAAGTAAAGATAATGTTGTATCGAATACATTCAGCCGGAAATCAATGGAAATTCTAGTTTATATAACTATTGCAAGAAGATCCATAATACAGAAGGTCAAAGAATTGATTGATGTAAGAATTGAATTAGAATTAATATCTCAGGATCGAAACCATGCTATAATAGCCCAGTATCGGATAAAACTGATAAAGACTAAGGATATTAAAATAATACAGGAAGGAGATTCTTGACTTTTAAGTTAAAAGAAATGTGCATAATGGTAAGACTTGTAAATTGACTACGGATAGTGAAATATGGAAAACGATTATGTACATCAGATACTAATGGATTATGGAACAAGATCATGGAAGAAGCATATTATGCTTACTACTGTGTTCACCTGAAGTTACAAAAAGGTATTATCACTTGAAGAAATATTACTGATAGCTAAATTGGTATTTAATTTCTAGCCTATCACAAGTTAAGCTGAATTGTTAGCAGTCGTTGGGTCTATTTTAGGAAATTAAATTGTCAGAGTAAAATGAGAATGAGTTACTATAAAAATTATGAATTGTTGATCAACTGACTAAATTAACTTCTCCTCAAAGATAAAGATCAATTATATTATGGCACAGTATACTTAATTTTATATGATAAGATAGTATGATCTCATGGAGTCTTTATTATTAAAGAGAGAATGAAGACAAAGTTCAGCATACAGAAAGGTTACACAAATGCTAAGAGAAAGGATATTCTTTTTTATCGAAGGTGATTTTGGTTTTCCTTAAGATTTCATTTGTGAATGATGTAAAAAGGTTTTGAAAGAAAAGTAAATTGTCACTTAGATTCATTGAATTATTTGAGATCCTAGAAGAAACTGATGATATTGCTTATAGATT
The DNA here is from genome assembly GCA_948193065.1 of Aleurites moluccanus. Taxonomy (NCBI): domain Eukaryota; kingdom Viridiplantae; phylum Streptophyta; class Magnoliopsida; order Malpighiales; family Euphorbiaceae; genus Aleurites; species Aleurites moluccanus. The sequence continues at coordinate 4,984 of CANXYC010910747.1, read as the reverse complement.
GGTGCTTTCATTTAATATGAGTCATATGCATCTATTGTTCCAAGAATTAATGCTTCACAAATGTATATACTGGATCCATCACATGTAACAGAGTCATAAAATATAGAGATGGAGAAGGATTTATTGTATAAATAAGTACCTATGAAGTTAATTGTTCAACATGTTAGACAGTGGCATAACAAAGTGATTTTGATGATAATAGTATATTGAAGATATATAATTAACATAGGACTGTACATGGGATAACAAGTATAATAAGCACGCAAGTTATCCATTTTTGTCCTTATAGCATGACAAGTGTTAATTTTAAATATTTGAAGGGGGTAGAATGTAATACCTTAGAGTTAAGCTAAAGTAATTCAGTGATTTCCTTAGTTATCGGATGAAAATATCGACAATAGCTTGAAAATTTAAGGAATTAATTCAATGATCAATTAAAGTTAATTGATTCTCAGTTACTTATAAAAATGGAATATTAAGAATGATAATAGTTAATTATGTGAAAAAACTATTGATAAGTATTAAGGATAATGGAAAATCAATAGAATGGCAAAACCGTAAATAAGTGGAACATTAAGGGCATTTTGGAAAACCTACTGTCTATGATCCAGAATGACTCCATAAGTTATATGATGATAAACTAAAAATAAAATTCATTCCCCACTTTGAAATCTAATTCTCAATAGAATTGACATAATTAATTACAGAAAAATGTGGGGTCAAAGTCTAATTAACAGAAGTTTTAAGGACTAAAATGTAATTTGTCATTTAACCCACCTATATAAGCAATACTTAGAAGATTTTTGCTCCATCTTCTTTCATTCCTTAACCTTGGCCAAATCTATTAAGCTTTCCTCCACTAATTTTTCAAGTTTGTTTCAAAGGAAAACCAATAGAAAACCTAAAATTAACCTTAAATCTTCCATTTCCCATTCAATTTTCACCTTGAATCACAAAGCAAACCAAGAATAATTGAAGAGGAGATTTTGGCTACTTCATGGTCAAGAGGTATCAAAGTGTTTTCATTGATTAATTAGGTTAAATAAATATATTAGACATTGAATTAGATGGGTTTATAGCTCAATTACATTAATTGATGCATTTGATGGAAAATCTCCAAAATTTGAAACCCTAATTGAAGTTGTTTATTAACAAACCTTAGATTAATGATGTTTAATGTCTAATTAGCTTAGATTATGTTTAATTGATATTAATGGAAGATTAATTTGTAATTGATTTAGTGTAGAACACAAAGAATCGGATGAATGTGACTTTTTCCTACTTTGAAGCTTAAGGTGGAAAATCATTTTTTTAAGCAGATTTGAAGTATGAGGTGAGTTTAATATGCATCATTTAACATGTATAAAGTATTGAAATGTTGATTGGAAATCTCCCTTGAAAACTCCATGTAGGCCTAACCCGTGTTCACTATTCATTTCTTTGTATTTTGCTTGGTTATCTTCTTAATTCACATGCCTATTTGATCCCTTATTTTATGTTATTTGTTGGATATCTAATGTCCTTTGTAATGCCTATATTGTGAGTTGTTTGATTGATATTGGGTCAATGTCCATGTTCCACCAAAACCTAACTTAATGGCTTAATGAAAGTTGCAGACCATATGTTTGATGAAATGCCTAGTTGAAAATCCATAGGCTTGCCATTTGTTTCCTTCGTAGGCCTACCATTTGAATGTCATTATCGCCAATGACATTGGCTAGCTAATTGTGCTAACTAATTGACCTTGAATAACCATTTGAAATTCCAACTCATTGTTGATTGTTATACCTATAGTTATTCTATATGCACCTTCTATTGATTACAAGTTATCGAATTACAATATCATTTGATTGATTTGAAAGCTATTGATTATTGATGAGCTATTGGGTTACCTATTGATTTCCATTGATCCATTTCATTCTTTTCTTGGATAATATGTTGATTTGACAGAGCTTCCTCACTGACGGGGTAGCGGGTAAATGTAACACTTTAGTCAAAACCTATAACCTAAACCACAAAGGGCAAACTTGAGCATTTTGACTTGACTTAATTGTTGTGATTTGCTATGTGTTTATGCTTGAATTTGACATGTATGTATGTTATATGATGTGTTTGTATGAATATAGGAGGTTTAAAGGCTATTAGGAAGCAATCGGCTAAAATTGAGTTTTTGGTGAACTAGGGGCAAAATGATCATTTCACACCCTTTGAGATTTTAATGGAAATTAACATTATATTTGATGGTAAAAGAGAATATTAGGACATGAAAATAGTGGTATAATGGTCAAATGAATTATTGTTGGAAGATAAAAGCTGGTAGAAAATAATTTTGAGAAAAGTTAATCGGATAGGGATCTAATTCGAACTAGGGGTAGTATAGTCTTTTTCTAAGCTATATGGACTTATATGATGTATGCAAGTTTATGGTATCATTTTAAATTAACCTAAATTAAACCATTAGAAGAAAAGATCAAGAATTGAATGGTTAGTAAGTATAACACCAAGTCACAACAGAGCCTAGTATCGTTAAACACCTTAGAGAAATTTTTTTTGTTAATTTATTAGAAATTATTTTGATGTACTTATATTTGTATTTGATTGCTAATTGATTGTTTGTATAATAATAAAATAAATAAATAATAATAGCCAAATTAGGTTACAAAAAGGGTAGGACTTAATTGAAAAAGGAAATAAAATTTAGGGATTTAATTGATTTTTAAAAGGGCTAAATTAAATCAAAAGTGTAAGATTAGGGAGTGAATGGCAATTTCACTCATCTTTATTCAATAAAGCAATGTATTGGTGCATTCTAATCCAAGGAATACATGTGTAGGATACAAAATGCACTTCATGAGATTGCATGCATGGGATTGGGTGGAAAATCTCACTAACTATTAAAATAATCAAATAATTTCTGCATTCTTCTTCTTCCACCAAAGAAAACCGTGGGCAAACAAGGAAAAGAAGAAAAATTTCTTCTTGCTTCGGCCATCAAAGGAAAATCAAGATTTGAAAATTTAGGATTTTTAAGCAACTTAGAGAAAAGTAAGTGTTCTTGACATCTTGTGTTTCCAAACTTGTTTTTAGATATTTTAACAAGTTAAAACAATATTAATTATGGTTTTAGGTGAAGGAAAATCCAAGAATTGGTTAAGGTGTCAAGAAAGGAAGGTAAGGGGTTCATGAAGAAACTTTGTGTTTTTTTTTATGATTTTGATGTGAGTTAATGGAAAAACACAATATTTTATTAAATTGTTAAGTGGGCAGTGTGACCTTCAGATACTCTTTTATTCATAACTTGAGTTTCTGTTATGGAATTGGTTAATTTTTTATTGGATATTAAACTAGACAGATAGGGCTTCATTTCTTATGAAGATTATACTGTCAAAATCGGAGGCTAACTTGGTGGAATTTTGAGTGCAAACTGCTGGTCCCTGCTTAAAATATAAATAGAGTAGTCTGTGTAAATCTGATTGTAACTAAAGCAAATGAATTCGGATTAGCAATTTTCTTAATGGGTTTGAAAGCTAAGCGAATAAGATAAATTTGTTTAGAAGACACTAAATTGAGATAACAATTTTATCTAGCCTTAAAAGTTTGATAAATATGCGAAATAGAATATGGAAATTTTGAAATGTGAAATGATTATGTTTTTATGTGCGATCCCTTATGGACGAACCTTATGGTTATGGATAGCCTAAGGGTTTTATTTGGATATGGACATGGAAGAAGGGCTTTAATATGATTAAAAGTGTTGTTCTAGGTATATATGATGTGTATTGTATTGTGTGAAATATGTGTATTGATGTAGTTTGTATTAGATATGAGTCTTTATATATGTTTATGTATTAATGCATCATATGTTATGAATTCGTGCATTGAGAATGATAAAAAAGTCAACGTGCCAAAAAAAAAATGACCTATAACTGTACAATGTCACCAAATCAAGCCCACCAAAACGACATAAAATGACCTAAACTTTGCAAGCCTATAAATGGAAACCCATAAAGCCTTTATAACCTAAACTTTGCCCATTTGTTTAGTTTATCCCAAAGCTTGAAAACCATATAAAATGACCCTCCAAAATATGTTACCAAGATAGAGTTCCCGAAAGTGCCTAAAAATCTAAAATTGGCCTATCGCAATGGGTGTCAGTTGCGCTAGCTCAATTGGGTCCCGACGACTATTTTTGGAACATGATTTTATTATGTTATATATATATATATATATATATATATATATATATATATATATATATATTGCTATATGGAGCAATTTTGACTATAAATGAGATGTTATACATGATATATATACATATATGTATTGGGAGACATACCCATATGGTATTATAACATGGCCACTATGATGGTGCGGTGGGAATACCATCGACTGTGTGCACACTGGTATCTTATTTGACCCTTGCTAGAGAGAGGAGTTATATTCTCTAGTCGTAAGAACCGATCACTCTTACATAACTATTAGTTTTGTGCTATTGCGCCATATATATATTTGTTAGCACAATTGTGCATATTGGACATATTGGCCCTATTTACCTGTTATATCATATATGATGTGACTCATACTACAGGTTATTATCGTTCACCATATTTTGAACATTTCATATGCTATACATATAGTTTATCACTTTTACTACATATTTTCAGTACTATTTGTTATATCCTTTGCTATATTGCTCCTAACCTTTTCAGGTTCCAGTTCAACTTCAATGGTATAAATTTTTTCATGCATTTTTGTATATAATTATTTACTGAGTATTTTATACTCACCCCCATGGGTTTAAGTCTTTTTAGGTGACGATGAGGTCCAAGTTCCATAGGCTCCACTTTCTTCGCCGTGGACATTTGACATATATATGTAAATATTATGAGTTAATCCTTTATCCAAATTCTGTCTAGTAGCTCCATGGTACTGTAATTCAAAGTATGAGTAATTAGATTGTTATTTATGTATTTACCTATGGGTG
>CANXYC010910668.1:0-43187 GCA_948193065.1 Aleurites moluccanus | reverse complement strand
TTTTCACTTTCTCCCCCCCCCCCCCCCCCCCCCCCCAAAAAAAATTAAAACTTTGCCCAATATATTTGCTATCATAATCATAATAATAATTAAAGCATCATAATTGGCCAACCCAACCCACTAATTTCTATTTGTTCTTATCCATTATTTTTTTTAAAAGGTTATTTTATTATATTGCTATATTATTATTATTATTTTCATTAAAAATTTGGCTTTAATTGAATTAAAACTCGAGATAATTTCCGTACTATTAAATTGAAATTTCGTTAACTTTAAATAAGGGGAATGGGACATGGAAACTTCTCAAGATCTTAAAATAACTTCGGCCCTTAAAACGTGTTTGCCGTAAACGCGGGCCAGAGGGAGAGCAGCGCTGATAAGTGCATGAAAAGAATTCAAATGTATAACAGAAAAATTAAGACAGCTTTTGCTGAATAGCTTTGGTATTACTGCAAAAGAATTCTCAGAATATATATAAAGTACAGACTGAATTTGCTTTTAATTTTTATTTATTTTTTTAAATATAAAAAAGTAATAAGACTATTTCAAATATATTGCAGCTCAAAGAAGTACAGTATAGTAACAGTAGGAGATCAAAGTCAAACCTTTTAAATCTTGTTTGAAAGTTTAATTGTTAAATTAAAATTTTAGTAAAAATATAATTTATCAATTTAAATTTTTATAAATTCCTTTTAATTATTTAAAAATAAATAAATTTAAAGGAATCAAAACACATTTTTAATTAGATGTCAAATATTTTTAATTTTTATTTAAAATTAAAAACTCAATTCTCTAGTAAAAAGTTTTTTTTTTTCTCCCTGAAATTAAGTATTCAAATACCTACTAAAATCTTGTACTAGACAGTTAGGTAAGAGTTTCTCTCTTAAGTGCTTGTTTAAAGTAAGAATAAGTAGTCGATTTATAAAACATGCTAATAGTTATAATATATGTAGGTAATACATTTCAATGTTATAAATTGTATAATGTAATTCTCTTGTTTCTTTTTTTTTAATTAAAAAAAGAAAAAAGAAAATTCAAGTGGGCCGATTTTGAAAAATTTAATTCAATAGGGTACCTGCAATAGATGTATCCACTTTGACAGTAAATGACTGTGTAAATGTCTTTTTTCTTTTTCCTTTTTTTTAGCATAATTATCACAGTAATTATGAATGGAGGTAGGATGGGAAGCAATAATGCTGCAACGCTCATGACAAAATTCAAAAATAAAAAGAAAAAACTTTCGCAAAAATGCAAACGTTTTGGTTTAGTATTGTGAGACTTGCACGCTGACGTAGAAAAAATAATTAAAAGAAAATAAAACAACAACCGACATATTGCTTCCCCTTTTCCTAAAAAGAACCTTTTCAGTTTGTTATATAAATTTTAATGGAAATTAATAATTAAAAAAATAATACTTTGAATTTTCTATTTTATTTTATTTTGTATTTTATTTTTATTTTATATTTTTTTTTTACATTATGTTTTTTTTAAATATTTAAATAATTAATATTTTTTTTAATATAGCGAATAAAAAAAATCAGAAAATATAAAATATATCAGAAAATCCAAGAATAAAAACACCCTTCTTTATAACATCCATAAATTAACTAACAAAGACCTTCAAATTGCACATGTAAGAAAGAAGTGAGACAGTATATAATACATTTGATATATTATATATAAAATAATGCATTTTATATTTTTAATTAGTATATAAGATAAATAATTATATGAAAAATAGAAAGAGTAGATCTTATGTATGAAAAAATAAAAAGTTCATAGAAAATGTTATGAAGCTCACTAATTGACAACTAGACGCACGGGGACAAAACTAAAAATTTTTATTTGGCTCTAAAATTATTAGAAGAGAAAGATAGATTAATTTTTTTTTTTTACTTTATAATAATTTTTCATATAATAATAATTAATTATATTTTTTCATAAAAATATATTTTTAATTAAATTAATTTTTATTTTTTTATATTTATAAAATAAGAATTAATTAAATATTTTTAACATTTAAAATTATTTAAAAAATTAATTTCGCAGGGGCTCATTAAAATTTTCGAAAAACTATTTAAAAAGCCAATTATATAAGAGAAGTATATAATTTTCAAGTGCATTAGAGGATTTAAGAGTCATGCTTGTTCTCTAATTACATTACTATAAACACACAATTCAATTGTAGTAATTAGAAAAAATAAAATTTCAAAAAAATTTCAAATTATATTAGTCGTTGTTGAAATTATCTCATATTAATAGAATATATATAAATAGAGAATCTAATTATATTAGTTTGATTTAAATTTTTATAATTAAAATGATTAAATAAAAATTATTATTAAATAATTTATATATATTTTTTAAATTTCTCAATTTATTCCTCATTATAAAAAAAAAAACTACCGCGTTAATTGATTTTGAAATATCATGTTTTCTTATAGGAATGAATATTATATATAAAACTCATTCTTATTCATGAAAAAAAAAGGAGAGAAATTGTGGAATTAGATACATAATTATTGAAATTTAAAGTAATAAAAAAGTCAAATTTGAACATATTTTTCATTAAATCGAATTGTTTGGCGCACTTCAATGGGATGCATGGACCTTGAAATTTAAGGAGACTGACGCGTCCATATTAAACTGGGCAATTTTCCGAGGCGCAGGACATATATATAAAAGCACAAAAAGTTAGGATTTATTTTCTGTTTCTAATTTTTATATTTTATTTTTAATTAAAATTAAAAATATGTTGAGATTTATTTTATTTAAAATTTTCTTTATTTTTTATTTTTATTTTTAAGATTATTTTTATATTAAATATATAATTATTATTTTTTATAAATATTTATTTTAAAAGAGAGTGAAAAATATTATAAATTAGTTTGTTATAATATAGCGTAATTTTGAAAATTTTCAAAATTAAACACATTTTTTTTTTCTAATTTTTGAATAACTTTTTAAAAAAGTATATTTTAGTTCAAACATTGTTTGCAAGACTTGCTCGTTTTTAAATCCATCAGTATAACCTTATTTCTGTTAAAAAGGCAAGACGTATGTGGAAAATAATTTAACTTAAAAAAATGTATCACTGCTATTATAATATTTACACGTTATTATTTTGATTTTTTAATTAATAAAAATATATATATATTTTAAATTTGATTTGAAATATCATTTAGATACAATTAATTAATTAAAAAACACAATTAAAATAAATTTATAAAAAAAATTTTCATTAGACAGACAAAAAAAAAAGGATAATGTTTGTGTTGTAAATAGTAATACATTTTTATTAATAAAAAAACATAATTACGTGCTGCAGAGGTAATTGGAGAATTTGTAAGCCACGTAGCTAATGGTTTAGGTAGAGTTGGTACCTAATTTACTTCAATCTTTTCCTGCATACCAAACAAGATTTGGGGGAAAATTTGATGAATTGAAATGGTGGGATTAAGTCAAGAAAAAGAGAATAATCTCCCCATTATGTTTTGTTAAACCATCTAACTGAAAAAAAAAAACCTTCAAGATTTTCCATTTTTTTTTCTAAACTGCAATCAATTTGAATTTGAATTTCCTGTTTCAATATGTTCTAAAAAAAATCCTATTTTAATATGTAAATGATTTATTTTTTAGAAAATATTTTACAATCAATCAGATTGATACTATTTCTTTTAGACTTGACATATTCTGTGGGAGTTCTTCAAATTTGTTACTTTTATGCCAATATAAAAGCTCGAAAAATGTCTAGGAAGATTTAATAATAATAATAATAACAATAACATAGTGAATAGGAAAACTAAAATGGGAAAAAAAAAATTTCTTCAAACAAAGACAAACTTTTTATCCAAGTTAGGAATAGGCAGGTGATTTTGCAGGCTTATAATGAGAAGTTATATTATGAAATGTTGATTTCAATTAAAATAATAAATTATTTAAATAATGATATATGATGATTTTATTTTATAAATTAAAAAATATATTATAGGTCATATTAATTTGACACGCATCTATAATTAATGGATAGTTAAAGTACTAATGAATAGTTTCCTAACATTGAAAGTTCAAACGAAAAATTATGATCTAATTAAAATTTCATTAAATTATAATTGTGTCATAAATATTATAATTTTATCAATTTTATAAAATTTTAAATTAATTATAAGTAAAAATTTTATAAATTAATACTTGATAAATTAATAATCTCTATTATATAACAATTTTTTATGATTTTGATTTGAATCAATGGACTAAATTAATAAGATAATATTTTCAAGAAATTTTATACATAATTATATGATCATATTTATATTATAAATTAATAATTTATCAATATATAAATATAATAGATTATAATATTTTATTAAATATGAGTCTATTGTTATTTTATTTTCTAAATACTTTATATACTTTCTTGAAATAATTTATAGAAAAAATATTTAAAATATAAACAATTATACTCATATATTTTTTCTTCATTTAATTCATATTCATTTTATATATTTTTTTAAAATTTTTTTAATTCATATTCAATTGATGATATTTTTTTTTTCATTTTAATTAATCATATTCAATTTATCATATATTTTATATTCAATTTATGTAACTCATATTGAATTGATTATAAAATTAATAAAATATAATTATTTTTTAATTGATTAAATATATTTAATTAATTATAAATACTCTTTTTAAATTAATAAATTATTAATTTATCTTTTAATTAATAAAATTTACTAGTTTCAATGTTATTAATTTATAGTGGTTTTACTATATTACTTATTTAATTTCAGAAAAATTACAAATAATTATGAGATATAGATATAAACTATTTTTTTTCACAAAATCCATAATAAAATAAATAAATTTAGTTTATTTATTGTTTTATTATTTTAGTTCAGTTTCCTAAAAAAAAAAAAAAACAAATAAATCTAAGCTCAAAATTTTAGCAAATTGAAAAAGTTTTCATAAAAAGTTTAAAATTATTTCCTGAAATTATTAAAATTAAAAAGAAAAATTATGATTTAATAAAATCTGAAATATAAATTATTTTTTAAAATAAATTAATTTGTGAAATTGAATATATTTCCTAGATTTTTAAATGTCTCTATACTATAATTCTTTAATAGTCCATTAATTATAAATATGTATCAAATTAATGTGATTTATAATTTGATTTTACAAAATATAATTACTATATATTATAATTTAAATAATTTATTATTTCAATTAAAAATTTTAGTTATAATTTCTTAAATTATGATCCAGTAAAATTCTAAGCGCAAATTAGACTACCCCATAAATAAAAAAAAAAATAAAATAAAACTCAACAGTCAGTCAGTCCCAGACTACCACAACATATTTCATTGATTCTCAAGTCTCAACAAGTTGGCATATGTAGGGAAACTTCCTTTGTCCTGTTCTTCTTCAATCTCCACCTTATTGCCTTTTATTTACATCTTTACATATTTCCCTCTTAATAATAAAGATTAAAGAAGCGGCAGCACTGTCACGAGATTCCACCACCATAACCCTATTTTGTATCTCATCACCCTCTCTCTCTTTCTCTCTTTCTTTATGCGTACCTTTTTCTCCGTTCCAGTATTGTAACTTCAATTTTCATTGGTTCTTCTTTTTTTATTTTCTTTTATAATCTAATTAATTCCGTCTCTTTCTTTCTTTTTAATTTTACCTTTTGTGCAATGACAAAATTTTAACAATAACTGTTCAGATTATAGACTTTTTTATCCGTTTTTGATCTTGTTTCTATGGTCACTGATGAGTTTTTCAAAGCAGAGTAAGGATTGATTACTCGTATTAAAAAAATTGTTTGTTTTTATGCAATAACGATCGATCTCTGTATCAGAGCCAAAACTAAATAAGTACATAGTACTTCTGACCAAATTAATCATATTCAAGTCTTTTCACTGACATGTTCAACAGAAATTATTAACATAAGAGTAAGAGAAGAGAAAATGAGAGAGAATAGAGTACAGCAGAGATTGCAGAGGTATTTCCAGGATGGATCGGGGAATTATTATCGTTTGTCAGAGACGATCAAGTTACCTTCAAGATTGCCAACTGTCTTTCTCGTCCTTCTGTTCCTCACCGTCGGAGCGTTTATCTCCACGCGCCTCCTTGACTCCTCTGTAAGTAAACGCATTATTGTTGTCATCAAATCACTTCCCGACAGAAAAATTGACATTTCCTTCTGTTCCTTTTGAGAAATGCAAGGCCAGTAGTAATTATTCGACGGCACTACTGTTAAAACCACGTCGTTTTAACAATGCTTAGAGAAGATTCTAAGGCCTAACATGCGCCATGGGTGTCGGTCCAACTCTTTCATTTTCTTTTTTTTAATTTAGAATAATGACTCGTGTCATGACTTTCCTTATATCATTCATGTGCACAGGTCCCACTCATAACACGCGCATGCTTTCTAAAATTTTCCTTTTATTTCGGTTGGTATATAGTAGAACTGGGCACAGCTGATTGGGAATTTTTTTTAACTTTTGGGCTCTGTGCTTTTCCAGGGTCTTAGTCGCGGCTCGGCTCCACAGCCGTCGTTAACTGCTAAAACAACACGTACAATCTCTTCTGAAATCCCCAAAATACCCCCGAAAGTTGTCGAGATTCCACTCAATTGTGCTGCTTTCAATCTCACACGATCCTGTCCCGCAAATTATCCCGTGGCCATTTCCGAAAATCTAGACCGTCCATCTCTTTCAACGTGTCCAGAATACTTCCGCTGGATCTATGAAGACTTGCGTCCATGGGCTCGCACTGGAATAACGAGGGAAATGGTTGAGAGAGCTAAAAGGACGGCGAATTTTAGGCTGGTGATAGTGAAAGGCAAAGCTTATGTGGAGAAATATAGGAGGGCGTTTCAGACTAGAGATGTCTTTACGCTGTGGGGGATCCTACAGTTGTTACGTAGATACCCAGGGAAAGTGCCTGATTTGGAGCTAATGTTTGATTGCGTTGACTGGCCGGTTGTGAAATCAAGTGACTATAGTGGTCCCAGTGCAAAGGCCCCACCGCCTTTGTTTCGGTACTGTGGAGATGATGACACACTTGATATTGTTTTTCCCGATTGGTCTTTTTGGGGGTGGTAAGTCCTTTTCACTTTATTATTTATTTGCATTCTTTTTTTTTTTTTGGATTTATCGAGTTCGTTTAATGTATTACTACCTACGGGGTAATATTATGCGAGCATTGAATAATTCCATTACCAGCCTGATATTTAAATACAATTTCATTTTTACTAAATTAAAGCTTATTAATAATCTTTCGATTTTTGATAAGGTATATATAAACAATATCTATAAGTGAATAATGTTATAGATAATGTGTTTGTTTATAGCTTTACCCATTAGATTTTTATTGCTTTTAAAGAATTACTGATTTATACATTTTTTTTTTCATTATTCATGTGGATATAATTGTCCATGCCAAGCAATTTTGTTTTCTTATATCTCTATTTGTGTTGATTTGGAAATATTAATGGCTAGCTCAATTAACTTTATATTTGAAGGGCTGAGATAAATATAAAACCATGGGGATCTTTGCTGAATGATTTAAAAGAAGGGAATGAAAAGATGAAATGGATGGAAAGGGAACCTTATGCTTACTGGAAAGGAAATCCTACAGTTGCTACAACGAGGCAGGACCTTATGAAATGTAATGTCTCAAACCAACAAGACTGGAATGCTCGTGTTTATGCCCAGGTAAAATCATTTATTATATCTTCCCCCATCTTCATTTGATTATTTAAGTGGGAATTACTTGAGAAGTACTTCAATGCATTAATCTTTTGCAGGATTGGATTCGAGAATCACAACAAGGGTACAAACAATCAAACTTGGCAGACCAATGCAATTACAGGTATAAGATCTATATCGAAGGCTCTGCGTGGTCAGTCAGCGAAAAATACATTCTTGCCTGTGATTCTGTTACTTTACTTGTAAAACCGCATTACTATGACTTCTTCACGAGAAGTCTGAAGCCAATTGATCATTACTGGCCTATAAAGGATGATGACAAGTGCAGGTCTATTAAGTTTGCGGTTGATTGGGGTAACAGCCACAAGCAGAAGGTACATTCTGAGCTAGTTATAAATTTTTCTTGAAATGTGTAATCAGGGACGAATATAAAGGCGGCCAAGACCAAAAAATTATATATATATATAATATAGTGTAATTTATGAAAAAATATAAAAAATAGTAGTATTTTTTAAAATTAGCCCTTCTAAAAATTAAAGTATTTCGTTCTATTGTAACTAAATTCAACATAACTAAATATTTAATCAAAGAAAAATAATTTTAACATGGTTTAATTTATTTTCTATAGTTTTTAATTTTCCAATAAGCATTTTTTGTTATTAATTTTCTAAGTACACAATTATTTTCCTTAATTTAAAAAAAAAAAAATTGTATATAAATTTATTAATTTTACGATTATAAACACTTATGTTTTCAATATGTATTATTTAATTATATATGGAAGTATTTAAATATTTTTTTTGTTTATATTTTTGGCACCTCCAAAGTTTTAATTCTAGATTCTTCCTTATGTCTAATGAAATTCCGTGTTATAATTCAGTTATTCTCTATATGCGATTTGGCAGGCACAGGCTATTGGAAAGGTAGCTAGTGAATTCATTCAACAAGAGTTGAAGATGGAATATGTCTATGATTACATGTTTCATCTTTTAAATCAGTATGCTAATCTCTTAACATTCAAGCCAATTATACCTCAAAAAGCGACTGAATTGTGTTCGGAATCCATGGCTTGCCTATTCAATGGAGTTGGTAAGGATTTCATGATGGAATCAATGGTAAAGAGTCCTGCAGAGACAAGTCCATGCACCATGCTTCCTCCTTATGATCCTCCATCTCTGCATGCCATTTTTAGGAGAAAAGAGATTTCCATTAAACAAGTGGAGTCATGGGAGAAGAAGTATTGGGACAATCGATCAAATTAAACAGCCTAATCAGAGAGGAATTAAACAATATATAGCTGCCAAAATTTTTAATTTTTTTCAGGGTATTCAGTTGAGTATATGTAGTCTTCAGTGGAGATATGGAAGAAGACTGTTGATCGAGATAACAAAAATAATTAAGCAGTGTTGTAGAGCAATTTGATTTGAATTCTTTCCTCTGATGCATACAGTTGAAAATATATGATGCATATATGTCCTGTGGTGCAAAATCGTTAGCACACATATATATATGCTTACTTTTAAGAATTTTGAATGTGCCAAAAAAAAAAAAAGATTCTTGTATTTTGTATTATTAATAAGCAGTTCATTTATATAATTTGGAGAGAAATTAATTAAACCGATGATTTTATGCCTATGAATTTTAAGTCGTTTAATTTATTTTTTTATCTATCAATAAATATTTTATTTAAAAATAATACAAAAAACTCTATTACATAAATTAATAATCTCTATTATATAATAATTTTTATAATTTTAATTTAAATTAATAAATTAAATTAATATTTGATTAATTAATATTTTTAATTAATAAAATTTATATATTTATAGAAGTTGTATATATATGTACAAAACAACTGGACCTCTCCTCGTTGATGGTTATGTATGGTGGGTAACCTTGGTCTCTAATTACCTACCTAAATATTTTGCCATTTGGCTCATTTTCTACCTAGCAAAGATTACTATACTACCTAAATAATTTCTCCATTTTTTCACAAATTACAATAAATTGTAAATATCAATGTATTTTTTTTTAAACAATCTCAAGCTCATATTATTCTCGCAGTTGAAAGTCATTCATAAATCACCAACTAATTAATTACTCTAAGGTTGGCGACCTTCAAATAAATCACCCTGCAGTTCTCCGTTCAAAACTGAAAGATCCATCTAAAGAACTCAGCTAGCTCATTTTTGTCATCGCATTGTTGTTTACAGAGAGGGAGAGAGAGAGAGAGAGAGTAACATGCAGCCGAGGCAATTGTTGAGCGGATCGGGGTTTTTTGGCCACTTTATGGAGATGTTCAAGCGGCCGTTTATGCAGTCACCTGTGAAATCCTCCATTGGGTTGGTCTTACTTCTCTTCTTGCCCCTCGGTGCGTTTGTATCGACGCGCCTCCTACAGTCCAATGTAAGTTAACCGTTACTATTATTAAACATCATTTTCCGACAAGAACTTTGACATTTTCTACCCTGTGCGAAATGCAAGACGGACTAGCTTAAAACAAGGCATACGACGTCGGTTAAAAGCTGACAAACATCCTTTTTTGGGATACCCCACCATCATAGACTGTGTGTCCCATTCGAAACACCGGCATGATTATCGTGAATTTTGTTTCTTGTTTTTTTTTTTATTAGTATTTTTTAATTTAAAAATTCAATAGTAATTATGGGTTAAACTGATAGGCCTGTTTTGACTTTTTGACTGTGGGCTTGGCTTGGCTTGGCTGGTAGGCTATTACTAGAAGCTTGACTCAGAAGTCAATATTAACAACCAAGCCACACAACAAAATTGAAATCCCACTCAATTGCAATGCACTTAACCTCACAGGAACATGTCCCAGAGACTATCCGACAACTTCTTTAGAAGATCTTGACCGTCCATTACCTCCCATATGTCCAGACTATTTCCGTTGGATACACGAAGATTTACGTCCCTGGGCGCGGACAGGCATAACGAGAGACATGGTGGAGAGAGCCAAAAAGACAGCGAATTTTAGATTGGTAATAATTAATGGCCGAGCTTACTTGGAAACGTTTGAGAAGGGGTTTCAGACTAGAGATGTTTTTACACTCTGGGGAATCCTACAGTTGCTGCGTAAGTATCCGGGGAGAGTGCCTGATTTGGAGATGATGTTTGATTGCGTTGATTGGCCGGTGATCAAGTCCGTCGATTACAGTGGGCCTGATGCCGCAGGCCCACCGCCACTGTTTCGCTATTGTGGGAATGATGACACGTTGGATATTGTTTTCCCTGACTGGTCCTTTTGGGGTTGGTAAGACCTTTTGACTTTTCCACTAACTTTTATTAATGTTAAAGTTCACTCTTAATACAACTCGATCTTTGGTTGAATGGTGTATTTAAGATTGAAACTTCTCTAATTAGTTATAATTAAATTTATAAAAAAAAAAAAAAAAAATAGTGGAGTACTAGTAGTACTAACATTGCACTATGATTTGCTTCATGTGAGATATGTTAGCTAATTGATTGAAAATGTAGTGAATAATTGATTTTTGGAACAGGGCTGAGATAAATATAAAACCATGGGAGCATTTGGTGAAGGAACTAAAAGAAGGCAACAAGAGGAGTAAATGGATAGATAGAGAACCTTATGCATATTGGAAAGGGAATCCAGATGTTGCTGAGACTAGGAAAGACCTTATCAAATGTAATGTCTCTGAACAACAAGACTGGAATGCTCGTTTATATCAACAGGTAATCCATTAACATCCCCTGTTTATTGTTTTATTAATTTTATAATTATTCTGCAAAATCTATTACAGGACTGGGGCCTAGAATCACAGCAAGGATACAAGCAATCAGATTTGGCAAATCAATGCATTCACAGGTAAAAAAAAAAATGGTCATATGTATGTAATTATTGGTTGTGATTAATTTCCAAGTCATGGTCAAAATGCACAATTCATGCAGGTATAAGATTTATATTGAAGGATCTGCATGGTCGGTTAGCCAAAAGTATATTCTTTCCTGTGATTCAACCAACCTTATCGTGAAGCCCCATTACTATGATTTCTTCACAAGAGGTTTGATACCACTTCGCCACTATTGGCCCATAAAGGAGGATGATAAATGCAGATCTATTAAGTTTGCAGTTGACTGGGGTAATACCCACAAGCAGAAGGTAATGACATTGAGTAATTACCCAAAAGCTATTCAATTTGAAGTCGTCTTGGCTCTAAAACTGTGAGATTGCAATTTTGAACCTTAGTCGAAGTATAATTAACAAAAGAAAATTGACTTAAAATTTTTGTTCATGGATTAATCAGGCACAGGCTATTGGAAAAGCAGCAAGTGAATTTATCCAAGAAGACTTGAACATGGACAATGTGTACGACTATATGTTTCACCTCTTAAATGAGTATGCTAAACTTTTGCAATTTAAGCCCACTATACCCATAAATGCTACCGAACTCTGTTCAGAAACAATGGCTTGCTCAGCAGATGGATTAGAGAAGAAGTTTATGATGGAATCTATGGTGAAGTGTCCTGCAAATAGAAGCCCCTGCACCATACCTCCTCCTTATGATCCTCCTTCTCTTCTTGCCATTTTAAGGAGAAAAGTAAATGCAATAAAGTTAGTGGAGTTATGGGAGAACAGATACTGGGAAAATTATAATAACCAGCCTTAGAATTAGAAGTTTCATTTCTTATGTAGGCTTAAATTTTACAACTTGTTTTTCCTGTTTTTTGTGTAATTGTATTGTTCTTTCTTGGATAATGTTAGTAGATAATCTGAATAAATCCATTATTAACATATAGGATCTTATATTACGTCTGAAATAAAAATTCATTTGTGAACGCTTCAATTTAATTTACTAATTTCACATGCTGTTTTTAAATTCACTATTAGTTTTAGCAAAATCTCTAAATTTCAATTTGTATTAATAAAATCACTATTTGTTTATTTTTATTCTAATAAAAATAAACAATATATTAAATTTCAAGCACTAGAAGTTTGACGCTTTTGGTAATTTAATTAGCGAAGGCAAATGTGTTTAAACATTTCTGCTTGTAATGTACTGATCTCGTCAAATCAAATGCACTCCTGGTCTACTTTTCTGCTATCATATTATATATTACAATATCTATCTAGTTTTGGACATAAAAACTTTGGTATAGCAAGTCTCGGCTTTGGCTTTTTCTTCTTGTTTTGATTTTTCATTCTTTGCATTTTTATTTCTTAGTCTTATGGAAATATAATACACATATTTGTCCTTGTCCATGGTTAGGACTAGATGCAGACGTTGATGATTCTTTGGACAGATGCCTATAAATCCAGTTTTAAACAGCAGATAATTTGTGGTATCTTGTGAGTGCCAAAACAACTTAATCATTAGCTACTAATTTTGCAGGATCATGAGAATTTCTACTGTTCTTCTCAATGGGTTGCTCACTTTGGCAACAATACTTCATATATCCCATTGCCATGGCAATACTGATGTTTTATGCATAGAAAGTGAGAGACAAGCTCTTCTTCACTTCAAACAAGATCTCAAATATCCTTCTGGTAGACTGTCTTCTTGGTCAACTGCAGAAGCGGATTGCTGCAAATGGGCTGGAATTGTCTGTGATAATTTAACTGGCCATGTCAAAGAGCTCAACCTTAGTAATCCTCTAAATCCTCTCCAGACTCAAGGTGAGATGTACAAAAGGTTCAAGTTGCAGGGCACCATAAACCCTTCTTTGCTTGATTTGAAGCATCTGAATTACCTCGACTTGAGCTACAATGACTTCGGTGGTCTTCCAATTCCTAGCTTCATTGGTTCTATGGTAAGTTTATCTCACCTTAACCTTTATGAAACTGGATTTGGGGGATTAGTTCCTCACCAACTTGGAAATCTTTCAAGTTTACGCCACCTTGGCGTGGAGGGGGCTTGTGGGTATTGGGGTGAAAATAAAATATATGTTGATAGTCTTCATTGGCTTTCAAGTTAATCTTCACTGCAATACCTAGATTTACGCTGTGTAAATCTGACTGCAGCATCAGACTGGTTGCTGATAATGAACACTTTACCTTCTTTATTTGAATTACACTTGCTTGAATGCAATCTTCTTGTCATTCCTCCTCTATCTGAAGTTAATTTTACATCCCTGTCAGTTCTTGACATTTCGCATAATACTTTTAGTAATTTGATTCCCAAGTGGATTTTTACTCTCACTGATCTCACTTTTCTTAGTCTGGGTTTCTGTTACTTTGAAGGTCCAATTCCTGATGATTTTTCTAACTTGACTTCTCTTATAAGCCTTGATCTTTCCGCTAATTATTTTTATGGTCCAATTCCAACTGGTTTCCAAAACATGACTACTTTAAGAAAACTTGATCTGTATGGACTCAATCTTACCAATTCCACTATTCCTGAATGGCTTTATAATTTCCCAAATCTCGAGTATCTTAATCTCTCCCAAACTAATGTACAAGGTGAAATCTCAAGCTCCATTGAAAACCTGACTTCTCTGTCTTCACTCAGGTTGTCATTCACTAAACTTGAAGGGACAATTCCACAAACTATGGAAAATCTCTGCAACTTGAAAGTCATCCGCCTAGATGGTAACAAACTTGGCGGAGACATCTCAGAAGTTTTCAAAAGCTTTTCCAGTTGCATTTCACATAGTTTGCAGGAATTGTGGTTGGGACAAAACTTTTCAGGTCAGATAGCTTATGAAATTGGACAATTGGGTAATCTCCAGACTCGAGTTATCAGGAAATTTCATTTCTGGTTCTCTTCCTGAGTCTATAGGAAAACTGTCATCCTTGATATGGGCTTTTCTTAGTCATAATCAACTTACTGGAACTCTTCCAGAAAGTATTGGAAATCTATCAAATTTGAAACTTCTTGAAATTTCTCACAAGCAGCTGGAAGGAGTCGTCTCTGAACTTCATTTTGCAAATCTCACCAGTTTGACAGCCTTAGTTGCCTCTCATAATCATCTCATTTTAAATGTTAGTCCAACCTGGGTTCCTCCTTTTCGTCTCAAAAGTTTAGGATTGAGATACTGGAATTTCGGATCTAAATTTCCTGTCTGGCTCCAATCCCAAGATTATTTAGAATACCTTGACCTGTCCTGCACTGGGATTTCTGATACCATTCCCATTTGGTTTTGGAATTTAACTAATCACATTGAATATTTAAACCTCACCCACAACCAAATCCACGGTGAGCTTCCTAGTAATCTTAGTATTAATTCAATGTTGCCAACAATCTACCTGGGACCAATTTAAGGGATCACTATCTCGTATCATGGCAAACATAACAGGGTTAGATTTTTCAAACAATTTCTTCTCAGGTTCTCTTTCTCATTTCCTTTGTCATCCAATGGGACTACCAAATGTCTTGGAATTCTTCGTCTTGAAGGAAATCAATTGTCTGGTGAAATTCCAGACTCTTGGATGAATTGGCAATCATTGGAAGTCATTAAATTAGGGAACAATAACCTGACTGGAAAAATACCAACCTCTATAGGGTATTTACGAAACCTACACTCGTTGCAATTGCGCAACAATAACCTATCTGGAGAAATTCCTGTTTCTCTTGCAAATTATAGAGAGTTATTGGCTCTTGATCTTGCAGAAAATGATTTTGTTGGGAAAGTACCAGCTTGGGTAGGGAGCAATTTTCCAGATCTATGGGCTCTTAGTTTTCGTTCCAATAAATTGAATGAAGAAATTCCGTCAGAAATTTACAGGCTTAGTTCTCTTCAAATACTGGACTTTGCTAATAATGATTTGTCAGGATCAATACCAAAATGCCTTGCCAATCTTACAGCAATGATCACAGTACGAATTTCAAGCCATAAAATCTTGTATTCCTCTGTAGACTACTTTTCCTTAATGGAAAAGTTTTTGGAGAATGCATATTTGGTTACAAAAGGAAGAGAAGTTGAATACGACAGCATTTTACCGCTGGTAACCAGCATGGACTTTTCAAGCAATAATTTATCTGGAGAAATTCCTGAGGAGATGGCTGATCTATTGGGATTAAGATCATTGAATTTATCCGAAAATCATTTGACAGGAGAAATCCCAAAAAATATTGGTAATATGGAAGTGCGAGAATCATTTGATTTATCAATAAACCAAATTTCAGGAAAAATTCCTTCAAGCATGAGGAATCTGCATTTCATGAGTTACTTGAATCTGTCTTATAATAACTTGTCAGGGGAAATTCCATCAAGCACTCAACTCCAGAGTTTAGATGGGTCAAGCTTTTTTGGCAACAGACTTTGTGGGCCTCCACTCACAATATATTGTGGTAGTACAGGTGAGAAACCACCAGACAGTAACACTGCCAATGGATGTGAAGAAGACGACGTTGATGAGTAAATGGGTTTTACTTGGGCTTAGTGATTGGATTTGTGGTGGGTTTTTTGCGGCATATTCGGCCCATTACTGTATTGGAGGTCATGGAGACATACTTATTTTAGATTCTTAAAAAAAATGTGGGTCAGACTACTTGGTGCTCTTTATAGGTTTGCTAATTACTTAAGTTGGGCTTAGATTTTTGTCATTTCATTTATTTTTTTTGTTTAGTTATATTTGTGCTGTAAATGTGAAAAGAATAATGTCCATTTTTATACTACTATTATTCATTCGAATTGAAGACTTGCCTTAGCGTACTCTGTGTGCTTTGGACGAGCCCACAACTGGTGTTTAAGTGGATGCTATCGGTCTACTTTCTAATAAATGAATTTACCTTTGTAAACACTTACATGTTAAGCTATTGACTTATTAGTATTAAATAATGACCAAGTGTATGTTTCAAGGACTAAAAATTCTTATTTTTTTTTTATGCATTTTAAGAAATTAATTGTCTTTTAATACCGTTTATTTGCAATTAAAAAATTATTATATTTTTCTAGAAGATAATAAGAAATGGATTAGTAATAGTAATAGGGTGAATGCAAATTGATTGTGACATTACTATAAAATATCATAATGTGAATCGGACTTTTTGCCTCTGATAAATTCTAGTTCCAAGTCTGCTTGGACAAATCCTCAAAAGTTATATTTCTTTCTTTTATTTATTATTATTTTATTTTTATCCTTGGATGGGTATTATTAAGAAAACATTTTATTCAGATAAAGGAAAAAAAGAAAGAAAGTAGATTTAATAACAAAATTATGCTAAGTTTTATTAACAAAAAAAAAAAAAAAACATAGGAGTCGTCACAAAAAATTGGAGCAAAAGTGATGTTTATTAATGAGTTATAAAAAAAATACAATTAATTTATAGGCCTATTTATATATTACTTACATAAATACTATTATAATTAAATAATAATAAAAAATTATAATATTTTTTCAATTTCATAATAAATATTATAATTTTAAAATGCATTATTATTAAAAAAAATTGATTTATTTTAACTTTTATAATTTATTTATTATTTTAATTTATTAATTATTTTAATCTTTCTTCATCTTTCTAATTTCCTCATATTCTATTTTATAATTAATTTTTATATTTTTTAATATATTATTAATGAGAATATTATTTTTAAATCAAAATAATATATAATTTAGATTAAAAAATAAGATAATTAAATTAGACATATTAAAAAAAATTAAAATATTTATTATGAAACAAATAAAATATTCTTTTTTTTATATATATTTATCGTTTAAGATTTTGTACACATATTAAAACACTTATTAATTAGATTCAAAATGACTTATTTAACTTTATATTTTAAATTTTATTTTAAATTAAGTTATTATATCTTAATTAAATATTATAAGAATAAAATAAGAAAAAAAAATATTATTTTAAAATTTTAAAATAATAAATAAAAATGAAAATGGATAAATTTTTAAATAAAACATATTAAAAAAATTGGAGAGAGTATAAAAGATAATTAATTTCACTTTGCACTTTCATGCCCATTGCTATAAGTCAAAGAGTCTATTTACATAGATTTGCTCCAAAGTCAGGTCTAATTAGAGGTATTGAGTACGTAACATTTGGCCCCACGTTCTCAAAAAGAGAGATTAATTTAAGCTATTGATATTCTAACCAAATAAATATACTATTATCTTAAACTAGATGTACCATTAACATTATTCTGAGCAATAGCAAGTTGGCCTTCAAATTTTGAATTATCAATACCAGTCAAGCCGCCTCAAAAAAAAAATCCATTAATCATGTATATTAATCATTAATGGCCTAACTCTTCACCGCCACAATGTCCAGAATTTCTATTATCAAATCTATATAGGTGGCAGTTAACCTTGTATCCTGAAACCATTTATTGCAGCGTTAATCCTATTCTAATTGTCTCTATGAGGATTTCCACATTTGTTGTTTTTCTTTGGTTGTTCACCATGGAAACTATACTTCATGGAATAAATTCTTGCTATGGTTTATGTATTGGAAGTGAGAGACAAGCTCTTTCTCGGTTCAAGCAAGATCTTGAAGATCCATCTAATAGGCTATTATCCTGGGCTAACCCAGAAATGGATTGCTGCAAATGGGATGGAATTTTCTGTGACAATTTAACTAACAATGTCAAAGAGCTTCATCTTGGTGCCATGGAGTTGCGGGGTAACTTAAACCCTTCTTTGCTTGATTTGAAGTATTTGAATTACCTTGATTTAAGCCACAATGATTTTGGAGGAATTCCAATTCCAAGTTTCATTGGTTCTCTGGTGAGTTTAACTTATCTTGATATTTCTGAATCAGGATTTGAGGGTTTGATTCCTTACAGTTTAGGAAATCTTTCTTCTTTGCGTCACCTCAATTTTCGAGGTACTTGGGAAAATGAGGGTAGATTGTATGTAGAGAATCTTCATTGGATTTCACATTTATATTCACTGGTACACCTTGATTTAAGTTATGTGAATCTTAGTGTAGCATTAGATTGGTTGCTGATAATAAACACTCTGCCTTCTTTATCAGAACTATACTTGTGTAGTTCTGGTCTTGTTACAATTCCTCCAATGTCTAATGTCAATTTCACTTCTCTTTCAATTCTTGACATTTCGGTCAATTATTTTCCCACTTCAATACCCACGTGGATTCTTAATCTCAGTAATCTCATTTCTCTTGATCTGAAATTCAATAGTTTTGAAGGGGTAATTCCCAGTGGTTTTTCAAACTTGACTTCTCTTAGAAATCTTGACCTTTCTTTTAACAATCTTATTTCTCCATTCCCCAACTGTTTGTTTAGTCTCGATGGTCTTCTCTCTCTATATCTTCAAGCAAATAGTCTCAAAGGTCCCATTCCAATTGGATTTCAGAACATGACAGGTCTAAGAAATCTTGATTTGTCCCAGATTGATTTAACCAAGTCTATTATACCTGATTGGCTGTATAATTTAGGACATCTCGAGTCCCTTAGTCTCAGCCAAACTAACTTGCAAGGTGAACTTTCTAGTGCCATAGCAAACCTGACTTCTTTAATTAAACTTGACTTATCATTCAATGAACTTGAAGGGACCCTTCCACAAGCCATTGGAAGTCTCTGCAACTTGCAGGTGATAGAATTGCATTATAACAAACTTAGTGGAAACATTTCAGGAGCTCTCGAAAGCTTTACGGGATGCCTTTCTCTTAGTATGAAGTTATTGAAGTTAGACGGGAACAAGTTTTCAGGTAATTTGACAGAAAAACTTGGGCAGCTAAGCAATCTTCAGATTCTTTCTTTGTGGGGTAATTCAATTTCTGGTCCTATTCCTGATTCCTTAGGAAGATTGACTTCCTTGACATCGATAGATTTTCGAGATAACCAGCTGAGTGGAAATCTTCCTGAAAGTCTTGGAAGCCTAACAAATATAGAACAAATTCAAATTTCTAGGAACAAGCTGGAGGGGATTGTCACAGAAGTTCACTTTGCAAATCTTACTAATTTGAAAGCTTTTAGAGCATCTCATAACTATTTGAATTTAAAAGTTAGACCAGGGTGGATTCCTCCATTTCGTGTCTATGATTTACAAATTAGATACTGGAGTTTAGGCCCAAAATTTCCCATGTGGCTTCAATCCCAATATCAATTTGGGTATCTTGACTTATCCTG
The DNA here is from genome assembly GCA_948193065.1 of Aleurites moluccanus. Lineage (NCBI taxonomy): Eukaryota > Viridiplantae > Streptophyta > Magnoliopsida > Malpighiales > Euphorbiaceae > Aleurites > Aleurites moluccanus. Next base: position 23,436 of record CANXYC010910668.1, on the reverse strand, counting down.
TACTGGAATTTCAGATAGTGTTCCAGATTGGTTTTGGAATTTAACTTCTGGGATTTATTATTTAAATATTTCCCACAACCAAATCCATGGTCGGCTTCCAGGAACTCTTAGAATTGAATCTGGTGATCCTGTAATATACATGAGATCCAACCAATTTGAGGGGCCATTACCTCGCATCTCAGCAAATATAACTGAATTAGATCTTTCAAACAATTCATTTTCAGGGTCTCTTTCCAACTTTCTTTGTAATACAATGGCTTTATCAAATAGACTGAAAATTCTTCATCTCAATGGAAATCATTTATCTGGTGAAATTCCAGACTGCTGGAAGAACTGGCAATCTCTGAGAGTCATAAACTTGGGGAACAATAATTTGACAGGGAAAATGCCAAATTCTGTAGGACATTTGAGCAATCTATGGTCATTGCACTTGCGAAACAATAGCCTTTCTGGAGAAATTCCTGTGGCACTAGGAAATTGTACAGAATTATTGATTCTTGATCTTGGGGTGAATAAATTTGTTGGAAAAATACCAAGATGGATGGGAAGTAGCCTATTGAATCTGAAAGTTCTTGGTCTTCGTTCAAATAAATTGAATGGTGAAATTTCTTCAGAGTTTTGTCTTCTTACTTCTCTTCAAATCTTGGACCTTGCAAACAACAATTTGTCGGGTACAATACCGAAATGTTTCAATAATCTGACAGCCATGGCTACTGAACGAAATCCAAGCTATCAAGTCTCTTACATCTCCACCTACAGAGAGATTTTGGTAAATGCATTTGCAGTGACAAAAGGAAGAGAAGTTGAATATGATACCATTTTAGCAATGGTAACTAGCATGGACATTTCTGGCAACAAGTTATCAGGACAAATTCCGGAGGAATTAACCTCTTTATTGGGTTTGCGATTCTTGAATCTATCAGGAAATTATTTGATAGGAGATATTCCCAAGAATGTTGGTAAAATGAAAGTGCTAGAATCAGTTGATTTATCAAGAAACAAAATTTCTGGCAAAATTCCTCCAAGCATGAGCAATCTGCATTTCTTGAGTTCCTTAAACCTGTCTTATAATAATTTGTCAGGGGAAATTCCATCAAGCACTCAACTCCAGAGTTTAGACGCGTCTAGCTTTATTGGCAACAAACTCTGTGGACCTCCCCTCACAGCAAAATGTAGTGCAGGTGAGAATGAGAGGGGCCCAGACATTAACAATGGAAGCGAGGAAGAAGATGATGGAACCCAAGTAGATGGATTCTACTTGGGCTTGGTGATTGGATTTGTTGTTGGTTTTTGGGGTATTTTTGGTTCTCTTCTATACGTCAAATCGTGGAGACATGCATATTTTGGTTTCTTGAATAAAATATGGAGCAGACTGCGTGCCTGAACAAGTACTTTTCCATGTCTCATAAAGTTGTAATAAAAATTTACTAGTCAATTTTGTTTTTATGCCATTTATAATTAAATTGTGGGATAATGTAGAATTTTGATTCAGATATTTTAAACTCTAATATTTTTAAGGTATAATTTTGATTTTAACGATATTAAAACTTAAAAATTTTTTTATTTTTTTTTATAACTTCGGTCCAAGCTCTATATGAATTAAAAAATAATTTAAAAATTATAATTTAGTTCTTAAAAGTTTATCTAATTATAAAAAAATAAATTTTTAAATTAAATATAAAAAATAAAATAAATTAATAATTAAATAAAAATAAATTATTTTAATTAATTGAAATTAAAATTAATTTTATTTTTAATACATTATCCCTTAAATTATTATTGTTTTCTTGAGCAGTACTTTGCTCCCTCATTTTTTAGAAAATCATGCCTAAATTGGAAGAAACAACAGTACCCATAACAAATGAAGTGATGAAAAGAAATAAACGTGATAGTAGTAGTCATATTACATCTAGAGAGGGGTTAGTATAAAACCCCAGGCAACAAAAAGGAAATGGGGGAAAAAATAAGGAAAAATGGAGAATGCTGAGTCTCATAAAATATAACTTGTCAAAAAAAAAAAAAAAAGCTGAATAAATATGAAAGAATAGGAAAGGATTATCAGTGTCTAAAGTGCTCGGCCTTTTACAATGTCAAGGCTCATTTCGCTAGGATCTGTTGCTTGCAATTCGACCTGAATGCCATCTAATTCCCTCTTGAATCTGTCTTTGGAGCTTGCATACACCATCTTCATTCTCACCCTTGAATTTTCAGGAGACCTACAATATGTATGCCTCATATTTGAGCACCGGAATTTAAAATTTTAGTAAATAATATAAAGGTGGAAACTAGTAAAAAATTACCATGCAATGAAGAAAATTTTGCTTTTCTGGCAATTCTCATCAGTGGTGAAATCAAAATCAAAGACAGCATAGCGGCACTCATCAGCAGGCAGAGAAGCAGTGAAATCCTCGTACGTTTGTTGAGGAGTTCCAAGTTTGTCAACCACCACTTGCTGACCTTCAATCTTGAAAGTGATGAATCGGTAGTTCCTCTTTGCTTTTAGTTCCCGAAACTTGAGCTTACATTCATCATGCACAGCCATTCCAGAAACCGAATTCGCCTAATTAGACAATTTTTATCGCACCATGATGTACACAAAATGATACAAAAGAAACTCATGAATCCCAAGATTTCAAGAAAATTAATTATGTATAATTTACTAAATTGTCATTGGCACGCATTGAAAAGATTAGAAAATCAAAATGAAACAAAACTGCAGTAACGTTTTCTATAAAGTTGCTTATTGAACAAATATTCATATCCGATCCAACATGAAAGGGTGCTGCAGTTGCAATGCTATATTAATAGATTAATTATAACTGTATAAATCCCAATTAATCTAAATATCTTGCTTGTGACTTTCTCAGCCATAAGATAAAAAACAAATGGAGAGAGAGAAATAGTACATACCATGTTTGCAGTTGAAGTATTAAAGCCAGGGCCTCGAGGGAAATGAAGAAGAAAAATGGAAAATGAAAAGGAGGAACGGGAATGGGAGTATAGGTAAAGAGAAGAAGGAGAGAGATCCTTAATTTTGGGTACAGATTAATTTTGAGAGACCAGACAAATAAGGGGAAGAAGAGAAATTTGAGGGTCCAAAACAAAGGTTGAGAATTCTCTAAGCTTGCAAAGCTTATCATGTCCACAATAATAGCTTCACGTAAACAAAGCGAATAAATAACAGTTTATGTTGCCACGTCCTACATGCTTGACCTCTTCGTCAACCTTTCATTCTGATTTTATTTTAAATAATTGATAAAAATTAGAATTTTCATTGGCATATGTTATTTTTATTATTATTATTATTTTTATCTGTTTAATAAAAAAATATATATATTATATCGATGTATACTGTAAGCTTTTGTTCATCAATGAGTTTCCACTTTCTATGAAAATTTTTGAAACAAGGTTTCAGCATTTCACCATTTCTACTTGCCAACCAAAGAATTCTCTAACCATATGTAATGCTATAAAACAAAAATTTCTTGAAGTTAAAACAGTATGACCAAAAACAAAATTGATTTATAAAAAGAAAATAAGATGTTTTTGACTATCCACTATATCATTTCTCATATCAAAGAAAGCTCATGTATTCGTCACAAACAGTACAGTTTCTATCCTGCAAAGTTTACTACTTTGTGCCCTTGCTTCTTCTTTGATTTTGAATGACCATCTTTTGAATCAGACGACTTCTCTTTTTGGTTCCCATATGTGTTTTCTGTCATAAAATCGTCATCTAACTGATCCCCACTTACAAACTTGGTCACCTTGGGTCTTGGCCTTTCTTCAGTTTGAATCACTGAAACAAAAAGATGAAAGGTCAAGTCAAAATAACCCATGCTAGTAAGCATAAACAGAATATCACCTTTGAAACATGCATGAAGTACACAAGAATGCTTAGCAGGAAACCATAAAATGCCAGAACTTCCTTTCCAATGACTTTCAGCTTAAACTCCAAACTACCAAGACATAGTCCTTCTCTAGCTCCTCACCCCCCACCCCGTCTCAAACTATGTTTCCCACCTCCCATTTCAAGTATCAAGTAATATTTAAATTTCATCGAGTTGATAAACATTCATTCTAAGTGGCTCAAATAAAGAAACACATCATATCAGCATATGATATTTCCTTGGTCTTCTGGCCTAATCCTATCAGACCACTGACAATGCCTTAATTGATTAACCAAACTAATGTGGATAAATGCCATCAGACTCTCCAGGACTTAAAGTACTGTCATAAAAAAAAAAAGGGCAACAATCAAATGTGAAGTCCAATTAAACAATCTAACCAACCGACGTAATCTGAGGTTTACACCCACCCCCCAAACCCATAATAATGAAAACTCTAAATAAGACCATTTTTGTTCTCTTTCTACTCTTTCCCAGGACTTAACTCCCCAAAAAATTTTACCCCTTGCTGTTAAATTGGAGCAAATTTTTGGAAGGCACAATATAAATTAGAATCAAAAAACATTTTTAAATGCACTAGGCTCCTCCAAACAGCCTTCTTTTATATTTTCAATAAACTGTAATAGACTTCTTGACCACAAAATTTAGTCACTTTAACTTACAAACTCATGATGACACTAGATGCTACCATCTTGTATGCAAAATGTTCAACTTTCAAACACAAACTTCATTCTCACAAGTTCCAATTACAAAATTGTTTGAATAAGAAAGATTGGGTTATAAAAAGTACGAATCTCAATTTTCTTACCTTCTGTACCAGCATTAAGAAAGAGTCTCTTGCCCTTGTCAGGACAATCTTTTGCTAAATGCGTCACACCGCCACATATTTTACAGCAACCACCCTGTAGGATGTGTGGTAAATGTCAGCACTATTGGATGTAGTGCTAACTACTCAGATTAGCTAAAAATATAAATCAGTAAGGATCTATGAACTGAGCATGCAGTCACACATACCCCGAGCATATATAGCAGCCTGAAATTTAATAATGCTAAACATTAAATGTGAAGTTTGATGTACCTTTGGGTATATACCATGAGTATTTTGAGGGCATTCCTTACTCAAATGTCCAGGTTTATTACAGATAAAGCAATTGGCAAATTTAGTTCCCCCTGCATTTCCAAAATGAACAAAATGGATAAATGCACTGAATAAAATCAATTATAGTTTCTGGCCCCACTGCATATGTATACCAAGGTATAAGGGGGGTAAGCCTTGGACTAATCGCATTCTTAATTACAAGTATTATATATTCATCCCCTATATTACAGAATGCAAATATAACAAGCCTAGTCTTTTAATTCCATAGACAGCCATTTTGGCCTATCAATTAAATTTTGTTACAGCCAACTTCTGAATTGAAGCATGGCATTGGAGAAAGGAAAAGGAAAGAGAGTTTTTACAATATTCACCTATAATCCTTATTTTTTATATAAAACTTAATAACATTCTTCTAGTTTGAATTATATGAAAATGACAGGTCAATTATATTGTGAAGATAAAATGATGCTTATTAATTACTAAAACATCTTCATACGTGAATTTGAGATTGTCTGATTCACCAATATTAAGGTGTAATATCATTTTGTAATCATCAACAAACAAGCAATCAATCAAAACACCTGAGCAACTAATCAAACTAACAACCAAATACTTTACACCAGAGTATGTCTTGAAATGAGAAAAATAATTGCATAAAATTTGAAATAAAGGTACCATCTTGAAGAGGCTGGGGACAGTTAGATAGCGAATGACCAGTTTCTCCACAATTATAGCACAATTTCTTATCGACAGTCTCATCCTTCTTGTTAGGGCAACGCTTCAGGCTATGCCCTCGCTGCCGACAAAGCAAACATATCTGCAACCACGTAAAACCACCACTATCAATTAACTTCAAACCAGAACTAACATTTGTTTGTTTTGACAAAACCTCTTCTCAATTAGAAGAGAAAATCCCAAATTCAAACACAAAACCACCATTTCAATATCAATCAAAGGTGAAATTACGAATTAAACTAGCCCAGGCGAGATTCAACTTTATACTCATTTTTTCTTTAATTTGTTAAATGCCTAAATAAAAAATACTCAAAATAATAAATAAATACAACTTGTATTAAACAGACGCAAACCTTGTTCTTTTCCCATTCGGCTTTTTGAGGGCAAAGCTTGGCTATATGATCCTTGGCCTTGCATATATAACAACTTTCACCAGGCTTCATGCCAGGAACTCGAAATGGGTGTTTTTTAAATCTCTTTTTGTTGGTTTCATTTGTGTCTTTGGACTCGGACCTTTTTCGCTTGAATTTGCTCTTCTTTTTCTTCTTCTTGTCGGGGTCGTTTGGTGGAGTTGGCTCTGGCTTAGGGAATAGCTCTGGGTGCGCTTCCCTGAATTGCTTGCGGGCTAATCTCTGTCTCTGGCTCACCATCTTGACCGAAACTTTTGAATGAAGAGATTTACAGATGGAGACAAGAAGCACGACCACAGAGGTTTTAGCTCTGAAGAGGAGGCTGCTGGCCCGCGCCGAGTGTTAGCGAAAGGGTTTTACAGGTGATTAGCTGCGGTCGGCCCTACTGTAATTTCCTGATCCAATTTATTTTCACTAGAACCAGATAAGTCCTCGCTGACTTTTATTTTCAAGCCACTGATGTTCAGCCACGTAATACTCCTGTGAAATCGTATTTTAATATTTTTGTTATTAATTACATAAAATTTTTTGCCTATATCAAACGTATATCTCAACATAATAAGATAAAAATACACCGAAAAAATATCAATATTAATAAAAAATAAAATAAAAGAGTCCTATCAATTAATTTTACATTAATATTTACACATTTTTATTTTGATTTTTAAAATTAGTAATTAATGAGTAAAATTATTTGATTTCGAAAAGAATAAAATATTTTAAAAGTTAAGAATTTAAAGATTAAAATGTGATTACTTTTGAATTTTGAAAAATTATAAGGCTATCTAATTTAGAATATGATGAACAAAAATATGATAAAAGAAAAAAATCGTAATAACATGATTAAAAATTGAAGGGATTGGACATTAATAAATTTAAAGAACTAATTTTTCTTACTAAAGTATAAATTAAAACAATTTTCAAAATATATTTTTATAATTAAAATTATTTTAAAGAATTATTCCTTTGTGCGTATATTTTTTAATTAATGTTTATTTATCATTATATTGAATATATTATTTAGATAAACACTACATTAAAGATTCATTAGCATTTTTAAAATAAATTTAAAGAATAAGATATAATTTTGACCATGATATTTAATTTTGAAAATATATCGATCTCTAATATTTTTTGAGATATAATTTTAATTTTAACGTTATTAAAACCTGAAAATACACCCCCTCTTTCCTTTAACTTCTGTACCCTACATAAACTAAAAAATAATTGAAAAATTACAATCTAATTTTTAAAATTATATCTATTTAAAAATAATAATTTTTTAAATTAAATATAAAAAATAAAATTAATTAATAATTAAATAAAAATTAATTATTGTTATAAATATATAGATAAATATAGATGTTCATTTATGTATCCTACTATTTATAAATTTTTTTCTTTAAATTTAATTTAATTATATCATTTTATATCATTTATCTTGTAATTTATGATTGATTTATATATTGTAAGATAAATCATATGAATAGGAGTTTATATTATTTTATAATATATATATTTTCTATATTCTTATTATTTTTATTGTTTTTATTTTTTTTATTTTTCATAATAATTATTTCATTTAATGAAAATTAAAATAAATATTATTTTTAATTAAAATTATTTTTTATTTAATTAAAAAAATTAATTTTTATTTAACTATTTATTTTTTTAAAATTAAAATAAATAAAATTATTTTTTAATTATTTAAAATGACCCTAAACTTGCCTAGGGGCTTAATAACCAATTCACATAACAAGAGTCGCACGAGACTGCTTTGAAATCCAATCTGTCCATATACATAAAAACCCTTAAAAATCATACACTGCAGATGAAAAAGGATAGAAGTACATTTACCATTCTGAACAATAATGACAGTAGATAGATCATCAGATTAAACTGTGAATTATACAAATTACATTGTTACGTCCCTAACAAATAAATTTCATTTCTGCTATGTGTAACATTATGGGTTGACGTGATTGTTTGTTTTTAGGCCCCGAACTTCGGGACTTTAGCAGTTGAAATTTGAGCAAGGAAGTGCTCAGATACAATTCTTCGTTGAATTTTTCCACTGGCCGTCTTTGGAAGAGAATCGGTGACAAAAACCTTCTTGGGAACCTTGAAACTTGCCAAATTCTTCTTGCAATACCTCAACACCTCTGCCTCGTCAATATTTGATCCCTCCCTTGGAATTATTGCGCAATTTATCTATTGGTAAAACAGAAGAGGAGAGAAGCATAAATTAGTAAATCTAAAAAACTGAAACATCAATTTCAAGCGAGTCAAAAACTTAAATGGTCAATTGGCCAAGGTTGCAATAAGCTAAATAAAGCGTGACCACTGACCTATTAAAAGTTGTCAAATTGAAATTGATTCTTGTGATTAACCTCACTTTCGGACGCTAACCCACCCCATGCATTGTTTTGTTACATGCCTCTTTCTATTGCGTAATCAGTAGATGTCTTATTCACTACCATACATTTGTAAGTGCATTTTGTGCATGATCGAGTCACACATCACCCAAGCAAAATTATTAACTAATAAATTGGTGCTTTCATGACAGTGGTGGGCCAAAAAGCTATTTCTACGCATGCTTCTCACAGGAAAAAAAAATAATCGTCCGCTAATTTTCTATGTTTAATTAGACTAATGTAAGAAATTGTGTACTTATTGATGTCTTTACCTCTTCACCATATTTGTCATCAGGGACTCCAAAAGCAACTGCTTGATTGATATCTGGATGAGATAAAAGAACTGCATCCACTTCAATTGGTGATATTTTCTCCCCTGAATAATATACACAAAAAAAAAAATAGTCACATGCAAATCATATGAGGATCTGCCACGCAAAGGTTCCGCTAGAAGCTTGACAATGTGATATAATATGGCCAATTTTCCAAATAAAATGGCAAGCGTACAAGTAAAGGGAATGGCTAGAATTTACTTTTCACAAAGGATGGTCACAGACTATTGTCATTGGTCTATCACAGCTAAGTTAATTAATTAATTAAAATGTTTTTTATGCGTGTAAAGCTAAAAATCCAAAAGGAAATGAAAATGACTTAAAAATTACATATAAAAATGACTACTCTTATTAAAAATGACTTAATAATTTCATATGTCAAATTAAAAATTACCTATTAATCATACCTTATTTCAATTGGTTAATGTTGAGATCCTAAAATTTATAAAAAATTATTAAATATAATAAAAACATGCTAATTTTACTCATTTAAAAATAAATTAATATAAGTATATTTTCATTTTACGTTATAGCTCTCATATTCAATTGATTAATAAATATAATCTTTAATAATTAATGTGATTTTTATTAATCATACCTTATTTTAATTGGTTAATGTTGAGACCCTAAAATTTATAAGAAATTATTAAATATAATAAAAACATACTCATTTTATCCGTATAAAAATGAATTAATATAATTGTATTTTCATTTTTCGTTCTACATCTCATATTCAATTAATTAATAATTATAATATTTAATAATCAGTGTGATTTATACTAATCATTCATTATTTCAATTGGTTAATGTTGAGATCTTAAAATTTTTAAGAAATTATTAAATATAATAAAAATATGTTATTTTACCCATATAAAAATAAATTAATATAAATATATTTTCATTTTCCATTCTCTCTCTCATATTCAATTGATTAATAAGTATATTATCTAATAATCAGTGTGATTTCTACTCTGCATTACAAATATACGTTTAATTTAATGTTAATACTAATAAATACTGGATTTTATCTCTAAAAAAATTAAAACTTACCTCCACGGTTAATAAGCTCTTTAATCCTACCCACCAGATGCAAGTATCCATCCGAATCAAGATACCCGAGATCACCGGTATGAAACCATCCGAATTGAAATGACACCCTGTTTGCTTCTGGATTATTTTTGTACCCCCTAGTCACATTTGGACCCCTCACACACACTTCTCCACATGCATTTGCCTCTTGAGCCACGCCATTTTCATCCAATATAGCCATCTCTTGGCCCACGGGTTTACCAACCGACCCGGGTTTATGTGGCCCATCTTCCGGTAACGGGTTTGATGACATCAAATGGGTCGCCTCCGTCATTGCATACGCCTCCAAAACTGGCGCTCTGAATGTTTCCTCTAGCCTAGCCAATATAGCTGGCGCGAGAGACGCGCTACAGCTTCGGATAAATCGGAGCTTCGGGTATACGGGTTCTGGGTTATTAAAGTGACGATCCAATATGATTTGATGGATAGTAGGGACCGCAGTGTACCACGTAGCATTGTACTTGACCATATCTTTCCAAAATGTTGAAGCTGAAAATCTGCCAGCCGCTGGAAGAGCCACTGCGGCTCCGGCTCCGAATGAGCTCAGTAATCCGGCTACCAATCCGTGAACGTGAAACAACGGCAGGACTATGACGGTGGAGTCTGACTCACTAAGTTTATATACTGCCTTTATGTTTCGTACAGAAGAAGCCAAATTGAGTTGTGTTAATGGGACCCCTTTGGGTCGGCTTGTGGTGCCAGATGTGTGGAGGAAGAGTGCCACGTCGGATGGGTCGTTGGCGAGGAGAGCGAGAGAGATAAGCTGTGAGTCAGGGAGTGATAGAGACAGTTCACGAGAATCGGCTCCAGAGAGTGAAGCAGTGGCTTGAGGAATGTTGAGCTTGGAAGCCGCCACTTGAGCGGAGCTGTTTCCATCCTGTGGGGTCAATAAGAGCTTTGACTCTGAGTCCGACAGGTAGAACTCGAATTCCTCGGTCGTGTAGGCTGAATTAAGTGGCGCAGCCGTGGCTCTGGCTCGAATTACGGCCAAAAACATTAAGACAAACTGTAATTATCACAAAATACGACAAATAAATCCACATTTTTCAAGTATCTTAATTGCGATTTTCAAAAGAATAATAGAATTCAAAGAAAATTAAAAATCAAATTGGATATAACGAAATCAAAATTGCATAAAAAAAATTCCTGAAATTTATAATATTTTGTTAACTGAACTTGAACTATCATAACTCGATTTTGTTTGGTTAATTCCATGTAAATATAGATAGGGGAAAAAAGAAGAAGAAACAAATTAAAAGGAATTAAATCAAACCTCGATAGTATTAGGAAAAGTTAAAGCAACAACATCGCCAGGCTTAATCCCAGCAGCAACAAGGCGAGAAGCAGCCCGTTCAACAAGTTCAGCGAGTTGATAGTAGGTTAAATCAAACATGCCGGAAACGGATACCGCTCGCCTGTGAGGGAATTCACCGGCAACGTTTTTCAATAATTCGGTGAGTGAGAGACTATCCATCTTCTTTTGGAATCTTTTCGCCTGTTTCTCTTATTATCTGTGAACGGATCGATGAAAATTCAAAAAGACAAGGAACTCAAGATGTAGATTCTTTTTGTATAAATGTGTTGCAGAACAAAGGAGATATCAGATATGGAAAAGCAAAACCAAATCGCGTTATTTATAAACCGATTTCGTTTTGGTAACGTGAGCGATGTTTTCGGTGAAGGTTGTAGTTGGGGAAGGTGTGCCACGTGGCAAAAGTTTAAAGGTCAGTTTTTATTGAGATTTTATCTTATACAATCTAGCTCAGTGTGCTCTCTGTATTGGTTCGGTGGTGTGATGGTGATTAAGGAAGTTTTGCTTAAATCAGAAAACAACGTTGCGAGGGTATAGGTAAAGGATGTGCAGGAGATTGGCACTGCGAAATGTGATTTTGCTGTCTTTGTTAGACACGTGGATTTTTGTTAATTACTTGGGATTTTCTGGAAATTATGACGTGTAATGACCTCGTTAAGAACTTGTAGGACCCATAAAAAAACGTGGCGTCCGCCTGTTAGTTGCTAGAGGGTGTTAGCATTAGCTGTTATAATCATATTCATATGCGTTCTCGAAAGGACAAATGGCCTCTGATGCAATTAATTTAAATTTAAAATGAATATATGTCCTCAAATTTCAAACGACAATATGATCAAATAATAGTATAAGTATATTTTGGGACTATCTATCAATATTTTTTAAAATAGAGGCTTTGGGGTACGTATATTATCTTGTACTAGAAAAACAAGTGTAATGAACAGAAGAGACAGAATCAAGGATGCCACTCCACCATATTTTTATACTAATTGTTGAGTAAAAAAAAAGGGTGCTATTCTTCGACCGAATCATATATATCTTAATTTTTCTATCCGAAGTTAAAGGGAATAGAGCCATTTTTAATTTTAATTGCTAGTTTGGAATGGAATATTCTATTGCTACTGGATTATTCCCTTTCCTTTTCTTTTGGGTTTACTTGAGATTTATTGGAGTTTAGTTCTAGTTCTAGAAATTAATAACAGACTTAAACATATGTAGTTGTGGGCTTCGCAGCATTCTTTGGTTGCTACGTTTACACTTGACTTGTACATGGCCGGGCTTGATTTTGAAAATTATTGAAATTTTCAAACACAAGCCTGTAATTTTTTTTCATTAATTGAGATCAGCATACAAAGGAAAAAGACTTTTAAAGATCTTTAGTTATTTATCTTATAGTTACTATATACAATCACAAATTCAAATCCTATACCGGTTGGTTGTATCAATTTTGTTATTAATTTTCATTATAAAAAAAAATGTTCCATAACATTCCAATTGGCGGGATAATTTTACAATATCTCATTTTGACCATTAATTAATATTAACATATTGAAATTTAATTTATGTTAAAATTAATAGTACGTCCTTTCTAATTAGCTAGTAATGAAAATTGATCTGTTCGCTATTTCATATTGGAGAAAAGTGCCTTCTAAAAATTGTGAAGGGTCCGCTGAGGTAAGATTGATCAGCTTATCAACAGTCCATCCAATTACGTTAATTTTCTTAAAAATAAAGTATTGTCCACATTTACAAAACTTATTAATTAGGTGAACAAGCAAAAATATTTTTTATCGTATGCATGCTTGTTCTTGTTCACTTGTTGGACGGTGCAAAACATTGATTCGTATCATTAATTGGTGGCGAAATTTCAGATAATTATTGTTAATTGACATTCCATTTTTCTTAAAATTTACGGCTCTGTTTTTTAGAATTTATTATTATTATTTTGCTGCTGCTAGTCAAACGCAGGGCGGCATGATAGTTGTATGGTTACGTTATTGAATATTGTAGTTTAATTATCTTCCTTTAGCTTATTCCTGAAGAAGGTTGCCTGAAAATAGGGATTAATTTAGAAAATTAATTTTAAATAAATTAAAATTTTAAAATTTTTATATAGTTGTAAAAATTTTTAAAAAAATTAATTTTTAAATAGGTCAACATGTAAAAAAAATTAAATTTTAATAGATTAAATAAAAAAATTTCAATAAATTCATAAAATCTTTCTTAGATTGGGGTGATACCGACTCATCTGAATCTGAACTAATTCCGTCCCTGCATGAAAGATTAACGGATAAATAAGTTAAAGTTACATATTAAACAGGTATGTTTTTTTCTTTCTGTTGCCATATAGAAGTAATTGTTTACATATTAAACAGGCATGTTTTTTTCTTTCTGTTGCCATATAGAAGTAATTTTTAAACATAAATTTGTTAAAAGGGAAATTAATCTTCATGCATATATAAATTTGCTTCAGAATATGTGATGGTTAAAAAAAAATACACCACTGGGAGGGAAATTAAATTTGTAACAGAGAATAACATTTCCTTTAAAAAAAAAAAAAATTGCTTTTGAGGCTTTATTAGACTCTATACAAAGGAAGGTTTGCGTCAAATTGATGTTGACTTGAATTTTTCTCTATTGTTTCCGCTGAAAGACTTTATGAAATTTTTTTTTTTCAAAGTTGTCCTTAATGTTTTTATAATGTTGTAGGAAATGTATATATTATCACAAAATTGATATATAGTTGGAAAATAAAATTCAAATAGAAACATTAATTTTATTGCTTGATTTTCTAGTATAGCAAATAGAAAACATTAATTCAAATACAAACATTAATCTACAATCCTTCTTTTAAGATTACAAGAGTACAACATAAAATTCACACACATTTAACAGCAAATCTAAATTTACCTATTGTATAGCAACTTATTGATTCAAATAACAGACCCAGCACATGCTTGCATGCACACAAATCATACTGATAGCGCGCATTCAACTACTAAAATCACTATTAATAACCTGTATGCTTAATATCAAAATCACACTCTTGTATATATATATTTATATATTATGTTTTCTCTGCCAAGATTCACTAAAATTAATAGGGTGGCATTGCTGGGCCAACTGCTGGGGCAACTACTGGGGCAACCGCGAATTTCACTGGCTGAATTGGTCCTGGTGCAACAAAACCAGAGCTCTTCAGATCGACCATCAATTCTCTTCGAGCATTTCCTTCTTGTGCCTCACAGAGCTTGGGAAGAAATACTCCTGCATGTGGTTCAAGAGATAATACGAAATTAAAATCAATTATATATATGGATGTAAATGAAGTGTATACCTTCTCCGGCAGCAAGATTGAAGTAAAGATCAATGATGTTGGGGCAGCTATTGTAGCACTGAGGAGAGCAGAGTTGTTTTGTAAAGCAAGAGTCGAGAAGAGAATCGGATGAGATTCCAAGTGATTTTCTGTCAAGGCCACATGATTTGATGCATTGGTCAGTTTCAATCCAATTCCTCGATGAATCAGCTTCAATTTCAGAGGTGCGGCAAGTGTATGTTTCTTGTCCGCTCCTTTTAACGTGCTTCTCCAGAACACAGCGCTTCCCGGTTGATGAGATTGCGTATGAACATGTGTCTTGGTCTAGATGCTCACATCTTATTTCTCCTACAAACAATTTAAAATATTGTATGATTATTAAATTTTAGTTTAGTGGTGTTAGAATCGTTGTTTCAACTATCAGTCAGAACCTAATTTATAAAAAATTCAAAAAAAAAATGACAAATTGAAGGTTGTGCTGGTCTTGGCGTGTGATAAATTCACTTACCTAGAGTGCCTTGCACACAAAGAACAAGGGCAAGAGCCAATACGATAAGGGTCTTGAAGCAAGCCATGGGCAAAATTAATTCTGAAGGGAAAGAATACAAGAAGAGTATACTTAATTTATGACAAAACTCAAAGTTGCCAATTAACAGCTTTGTGGTTGGCCTAGGAGTTGGAATTAGCTGTGAAGAATGAGGAGAAGATTTGCGCATTTATATAGTTGGTTTCACTTGGGAGTCCACAGCGAAATTTCCAACATTCATTTCAATGTGAAAATAGACAGGAACCCTACTTTAGAAATTTCTGAAGGCTTTAGTCGTTGGCATTGATCTCACGAGGGCAACGTGTCCCAGAGGTCTTTTTTTTTTTTTTTAAAGTAAATTTGACTTGTAACTCATTAGTTTGACGTCGGTTTATTCTGTTAACAAAAATGCGAGTTTCACTGTTAGTCCTCAAAAATAAGTTATTTTGGCCAGTCAGTGACAGTGAATACCGCCATCAATGGCACCTCATGAACCATGAATCCATGATGATTACGGAAATTGGGTTCCATGTGGATAGTTGTGTCAAAGACTAACCGCTGCACTTGTTTTTTGTATTATTCCTCCGCCGATAGAAAATGTGAATGAGATTTTATTAAAGGCTGCCTTGTTAATCTGCTCGTAAGTGTTTTATTTTAATTTCTGCTATCTAATAAGCAGATAATTACCTGCATTATCAGTATCCTATTTAAAAAATAAATAAATATATTCTAAATAAAAACATTTTCATTGATGTATAATAATTTTCAATGATATTTTGATACAGTGATAAAATCAAAATTAAGATTTTGAAATTTAAAAAGTTTCAGATTCAACTTCTACTCTTATTTAGTTTGTTATATATAATATTTTGTTTTTTACAATAATTGTTGACATGTTATATTGCATTTTTTTAAAACTTAAATATTGGTTGTTTACAAACTAGTAGGACCAGTCTCTATTTCATAATGTAAATAGCAAATAATTCAAAGTCCCGTATTTTTTTTTTCCTTTTTCTTAAAAGCAGCTCCAAAGTTTGAAACTTTTGATTTAGAGGTAGTTGGTTAAAGAAATCCTAGTTGAATGAAATAAAAGAAAAACAACTTATAACTAAAATTATTTGTACAAGTCTGATTAGACTTTCAATTGGAGATGCAATATTGATTACTAGGTCCATTTTACATAGTTCTCATTCAGTGCATTAATTTCGCCGGCCAAACACTTTTTTAAATCTTAAAATTTTCAAATCGATTTTTCTAATAAATATCTTTAAAAATACTGATTAAACCAATAATTATTAAAAATTAGAACTGTAACTTTACGTATAATCAGTTAGAGTTAAAATATATTAATCTAATTACCCCTTTTAATGTTAAATGTTTCCCCTTTGAACCGTTAAACGAATTTATTTACATAAAGAAACAAAATGGGTAGAATGTATGATGGCAGAAATTGCAGGAAGTCCATTAGCAATTTCCTTTCAAAACTGTTAAGGAATTATAGCGAGGTGAATTTAGTTTCAGATAATGACTTTTCTACACCGTCATTCACGGTACCGATTTGAAAAGGACGTATCTTTGTTTGGAGAAGGATTAGACTTTAAAGTTAGGCAGTTGCCATAATTAGGGAGAAGTTTTTGCAATTTTCTCATTTAAATATTCATTAATTTCCTCCTTAAAACTTAAAATTTGACCAAATTTTGCTAAATTCTGGGAATTTATTCAATATGAACATTTTTTAAAATACCAACCCTAACACAACGATCGCACCAATTAAAAGTGTATTTAGTATTTATATATATAAATTCATAAAATTTTATACAATTAATTAAACTTAGTAGTTAAGTCTGTAAAGATTGTTTATTTAACTTTAATGAGTGTACAATCCTTCTACAAGCTAATAAAAATTATAAATTTAAACTAATAAAAGTATAAATTAATAAAACTAAAAATCCAAAATGAATTATTTCTTACAATTGCATCTTCTAAATATGAAAAATCATTTATATATACATATTTTTTTAAGAATTCATTTACTAATAAAATAAATCATACATTCATTAATTTATTCTTATATAATATTATCAATAATTTTTAATTCAACAATATTGAATTTATTTTCATAATTATAAATTTACATGTTCAAATTATAATCAAAAATAAATTTACCAAATAAAAAATTGTTGCTTATATAATGTCTATATTCTCACACAATATATTCAATCATCGTCATAATGTGATTTTAAGAAAATCAAATCATTCACTAATTAATAATAGTTGTATATTATATTTTTTTACCTAATAAAAAGACTAGAGATGTCAATAATGCAAGTTTCATTATTTCTATTCTTGTGTTTTTATATATTAAAAGCTGATTTTATTTTCACCTCATTTTTTAGTGGATTAAGATTTTGATATTCCATCATCATGCTCATGGATATTAAGGTTTCAACATATTCACAGGAATTGACTTTCTATGTAAAAAAATTTATTTCACTTTATTTCATTATACTTTTAGTTGTATTTAACATAGTAAAATTGAATAAATTAAAAATTTTATTTTTTAAACTAATAGATAAAACTAAATATTTTATATTTTTATTATTTTTTAAATTAAATATTTTTATTAACTCATTAAAATATTTAATTAAATAAAATATATTTTTTTAAAATTAATAATCAATCATTAATAATTATTTTTATTTTTATTTTAATTATTTTATAAAAAATTATATATATAATAAAACGGATGAAGAGATAATAAATGAGACGAATTTAAATTCATTCTATATAAATTTCATCTTCCCAGTCAAAATATAAATTTTCCACTATAACATAGACGAATCAAAATAGAATCTCATTAAGTCGAAGCACTTTGCTATCTCTATTATATTAGAAAAATATACACACTCAGTGCAAGCAAAACATGCTCACACTATATAATATTAAATTTAGATATTTTAACTAAAAAATTTGTATTGAGAACTTGACATTGTAGAGGGTTTAGTTGGGTTCGGCCTCTTAACATGGCCCTTCAATGGATTTGTGATCCATATATATTTTTGGGCTTTTTAGCCATAGGATTCGGTAACCAGTCGATTTCTATTGTGAGAAATTTCTCTCGCTAGTAAATCGCTTTCAAATCAATGGGCCAGTAAGCATTGTAAGTGATAGAGAGTTTTGCTTTAGTTTTTCTATACATGTCGAATAATAACAAGATTCCACTTCAATGTGTATTCCAACAATTCTTGTACAATCTATGTTTTTCATTTTTTTCACGTAAAATTTTCTCAAATCTCCCCCTTATTGCAGGAGTGACAAAACAAATGTATATATATTTGCCCTGACATGAAATTATATATTCATAGATTACATATATTTTTTCTTTGAGAACACGAGGGTTGGAAAATGAAGTGTTTCAACTTTCAATCCCATTAATATATATATATATATATATAAGTATTTGAATATTAAAGTGCATTGAATAAAAAACAAATTAAAAATTGAGATTTTCTTCAAAGACCGTCATTTTTTTTATGTTGTGAAATCTTGAGTTCGAGAATCAAGTCTCATTAAATAATAATAAATAAAAAAACTGTCATAAATGTGTGCTAAGATGGACAATTATTTGATAACAAGTTTAAAATAAGTGAATAAAAAAAATCATGAAGATTCAAAATCTTGTGATTTGGGGTTTAGTTATCGCTAAGAGATTATAGTCGTGGATTTCTTTAAATCTTTACCATAGGAAGGATTTTTTTATTTTTTTTGTTAAATATTGAATTGAAACACTTGAATTAATTGAAGTGGAGTTACAAATACGGTATCCAGCAATGAAAAAAATTAATTTAAGAGATATTCCAAAATGAAGAATGAAGATGGAAGAAGTACTGCAAATATATATATGTACAATCAGAGTGGAAATAAATTAACGTGAAGTAATTCCTAAATACATATGCATGAGTGTGGATGATGCAGTTAGACTTACCAGAAAAGAAGATTTAATTTCTATAAATATATAAGCTGGTCTGAAAAATACCCCAAAACCATATATAGTGATGATCTAAGGTGTTCATGCCCTAGAAAAAGGTTGGCTGTTGACGGCTATGCACATTAAGGATTATAGACATGTAGGCATAATAACCACATATATACATGCCAAAATTACGTACCTGATCAAGAACAAAACAGCAGCAGTATACATATATATTGAATCCCTGAAGAAAAGACAATCTTTAGTTTGTAAAATCTTGAAACTGTATCTAGGACAGTATATCCTAAACCTGATGGGCAGTTAATTAAGGTATATATTCCTTCTTTAGTCATTCATGGGTTAATTATTGAAACTGTATCTAGGACAGTATATCCTAAACCTGATGGGCAGCTAATTAAGGTATATGTTCCTTCTTTAGTCATTCATGTGTTAATTTCATACTTATATATTATGCCCCGTAGCGAGCTAGTAGTACTGTTAATTAATAATTAATAAATGCATCCATGACTTGAACTTGAAGTTGAGGGCATTTTCATGTCAGTCTCCTGAGGTAATTAAGAAAAACAACCATGCATCTCTACTAAATTTTCCTAACAGTAAATTATGAATGTTTTTGAGATGAATCCAAAAGCTGCAAACAGACCCATTTGTTATTAGCTAAGTCATGAATAAGTGTTTTTCTTTTCCCCAATTCATATAAGTTAAAATGATTGATGATTAACAAGTAAATCAATCAAAGGTCAAAACAATCCAACATATAAACGGGTTTAATTAGTTTGTCCGGAAAAGCCTATTATTGATGATTAAAGTAAAAAAAGCAAGCAAGCAAGAAAGGTTAAATTAATTAATGGAAGTGACTGAAATTAAAAGAGAAGGAAAAGGAAAAAAGAAAAAGAAAAGCCCTTCATATATTATTACTACTTTATCAATTCTGCTTTCAATGGAAGCTGAGGTAATTAACAGATTAAAAGGTTAACTAACTTCGAAGTGTAGTAGCTAAGAATTAATCTAATTAAACATGTACCCAAATTTTCACTTGTGTGAAATTAAATGACTTGATCAGAAAAAAAGAGTTCAACAAATAAACAATAAAAGTTCAAAATCATATAACATATATATAAAAGTTTGCTAATTAACTTACCTGAAAGAAAGGAAGAAAGGGATTACTATATAGAGCTACCAATGGAAAATTCCTAAGGGATCGCATGATCGAATGAATAATAAATTAACTCATTAGATCAATGCGATCCCTTTGGAACTCTCCACTTGCACTAATTAGTTATAAACAAGTTGTTGTAGAGATGAATCGAACATCCAAAACTTAGATAGGGATGGTGTAGTTGTTGATTTATACAAGAGAAAAAGGAAGAGGTTTGAGAAATAGAAATAATGTTGGCTGCTTTTCGTGACTGTTACACCCACTTATTATATATCCTTTTATCACGCACTTGGTGTGATGCGTGAATTTTGATTCTTTAATTTCGCTTTCTTTGTGAAATTACTAAACTAGCTATTAGGAATTATTGATGAGTAAATTAAAATTCTATTCATTACCATCATCTTTTTCTTTTCATATTTATATTATCTGAAAGTCGGTTTGGAGAGTCTAAAATTAAAATTAAAATTAAAATTTTTAATTTTAATATTTAACAATTATTTAAAATTAGAATTGAAATTCTACCTATAATTTAATAAATTATAATATAAATAAAAAAATAATTTTATAATTTTATTTTCAACTCATAAAAATTATAATTTCATAATCACCACTATTATTCTCTCTCTCTCGTCATCCCAATACCACTGCTGCTGTCACTTTTCATCTCTAGCGTTATTATCGCTGACGGTGGTCCGTCACTGCTTACGATGTTGGTCCATCACTGCCACCACCAGTAATGAAGACTTGTCGGACTGTTATTTACGGCGATGATGGTTCGTCAGACTGTCGTTACCAGCGATCAACCACTACTCCCAATGTTACTACCAGCAGACCACCATTTCCAATGCCACTCCACTGCCACTTTCATCATTATTAATTTTTTATTTAATTTCAATTTTAATTTTTTATGTAAAATAAATATTAAAATTATAATTCTAATACAATTATAATTCTAAAAAATTAAAATTCTTAATTTTAATTCTAATTTCTTACTCCAAACGAATCCTAATAAATTTTATCTTTTTTCTTTTTCCCTTCAAATCAAGTAATTAATATTATGAATCTTATTCAATACATATAAGAATATTCCTTCAAATTATTAATTTAATTATGTATTATGAATTTACTTTTGATCCTCTCAATCACTCTCAGGTCTGATTTTTTGATATCAAAATCTATTGAGAAATTATCAATGATGTGTGATTTAAGTGATAAGACACACTTATATCCCATAGAAGATTTCAAAATCGATCTATAAAAAATGCACACATTAAAAAGGACATTCATGAATATCAAAATTAAATTAATACTATCAACCTTAAAACGAAAGTGAAAATACTTATGGTTACACTTAAAAAAAAAGGTCTATTGAAAATAAAAAAAGTAAGCAATTGTATTAAAAAATTTTGCAAACTTATATTTTTCCAACTAAAAGAGATAAAATATATACTTGGTCAGACAATTTATGGCCTTTTTTTTTCCCCTTTTAATCTTCACTTAAACATCTGAAGGATTAGGGCAGCGGATATTAGATTGTGGGCTATCAATATAATATTTGCAAGATGCAACACTCAACGTCTCAAACCAAAGTTATTTTTTGTTTTTCTCTGCTAAACCACAGTAAATAATCAAGTACTTTAATATTAAAACTTTTCATTAGATTTTCTTTTTTAATTATCTATATAAACCAAGGTCTTTTTCTGCCATCATCATCTTAATTAAAATAATAACCTAATAGTCTATTATTTTTATAATTATTGAGGCAATGGAGTAATGACACTCCTCTAGTGATTAAGCTCTTAATTAATAAAAATAAAGGGGTATATATATGTCAGTAATAGAGAGGGAAGAAAAGATAATAGGAGTCTTATATGGCTTGAAAGGCAGGTAATTAGAGTTACAATCAAACAGCTAATGCTGTTAGGAAGAAAATCAACACTTAGTCTATTCAAGAAAATGACTTTATTCAGCATCTTTCTTCCCTTCTTCTTCATTATTGATTGCCTTTATCTATGTCTCATCCATAAATATGCATACCCTAAAGAAATATTAAAATATCCAAAGGTCACACGTGTGCTCTAGATCTGGATGCTGATACAGTGATACTTATATAATTTTCTTGGACAATAGTTTAAAGGTACACTCAGTATACGTTTTAAGACTAATTATTTTCTTAGACAAGTTTAAAAATACTCTTGATGTTTGGTTTATAAATTCAGAATCACCTTCTGAACATTGATTTTAAAGATCAAACCCCTAATTAACAAAATGAAATTAAAGTGAATAATTAATTCGATCTAATTATCCATACATTCTCAGGTTAGTTTAATTAGCGAGTGTGATTAAGTGTTAACATTTTTTTTTTTTTAACTGAGTGTACGTGCCAATTGATTTTTTTTTTGGAGTGCAAAATTGAAAGACATCCACTGACAATTAGGGAAGGAGGCATCATATAATGTTTTGTACCTGCTACCTTGGTAGTGAAGAAAATGGCCACTGTTCTCGTATATTAACTTTAGAGGCAACATTCCACAATCAATATGTATATGCAGGATCCATTTGGATCTTGTTGGACACTCCTCAATGTTGTGCCTACTATTTCTGCTTTTGTGTTCACACAAATGAATTATTTAGGCTTCAAAATATATTATTTCTTTTTACTTAATTAATTAAATTTCAAAAATTCTTATGTGATGTAAATTCATTTTTTTATTTATAAATATGATATAAATACATAAATACTCATTAAAATGTTTTAACACCGACTGAATCCCTAATTAAATACTCGTTATGTTTGACGGACTTATTTTAAAATATTTTTATTTATACTCTAAATAGACTTCATATGATGGGATAATATTTGAAAATTATAAATTATTCTCGATACTTTAATTTAATTATAAGTTTAAATTTTTAAATTGAGTAAATTTTTTTATATGTTATATATACATATCATTATATATATATATATATATATATATATATATATATATATATATATATATATATATATATCTATATATATCTATATATATATATATATATATATATATATATATATATATATATATATATATCTATATATATCTATATAGATATAGGCAAAAGACAGAGGAGAAAGTGGGGGGTGTGATAGGGGGGATGAGAG
>CANXYC010910627.1:0-12291 GCA_948193065.1 Aleurites moluccanus | reverse complement strand
TAAATAAAAATTAATTATTTTATTTATTTAAAATTTAAAAAAATATTATTTTTAATTTAAAATTACTTTTTATTAAATTGAAATAATTAATTTTTATTTAACAATACTTTTCTAAAATTAAAATAAATAAAATTAATTTTTAATTATTTAATCTATTTTCTAATTTTATATATTTAAAAATTATTTTTATATATTTAATTATATTTTCTTACTTTTTTTATTTAATTAAAATTAGAATATTAAAAAATATATATAAATAATTTTATGTATAATATTTATACATTACATTTTTATTTATTTATTTTTTATATATTTTAATATAAAATCAAAATAAATAATATTATTTTTATTTAATTAAATAATTAATTTTTAAAAATAATTTATTTTCTTATTTTTTATATATTTGATTAAAAAATATTTTTGTATATTAAATTATACCTCGAAAAACATTAAATGCTAATGTGCTCCTAGGGCTAAACGGCAGGGTCAAAATTGTACCTTATCCCTTAAAACTAACGTCCTTCACCATCTCATCTTTCAAATCAAAACCCTAAATAGTTACATTATTTTCATTATCAACTAATTCCCAAAATTCAACAAATCGTCAAACTGGATATAAGTCTCAGAGAATCCTTATCTTTTTCTTGCAGGATCTTCCTCTGCAAATTTGTCTCTTTAACCTCCTCCCAAATCTTCTTTGTTGAATCAGAACCTCTTTTAAGATTTTGTAGTTCATTCTAGTTGATATTATCTCTTCAACCTTTCACTGTGAAATGTGAAGCGTAGAATAAAAGAATAAAGAAAATTCAATACTGTTGATTTTGTGTTTCACTGATGTCGAATTTTGATTATTAGTGGTGTTAAAGGGGTTGAGTTCTTCACCAGTGTCGGATTTTAGTTTTCTCCATTTGCTGAGTTTTGTTTATTCACTCATTCTCTTTTTTTATTACTACTATTATATTAAATGAAACGGTGTCATTTTATATTAGTAAATAATTTGCCTTTTATTTTATTTTATTTTTCTAGCTAGTAATTTGAAGTCTAGTCAGTGTTTTTAAATCAGTTCATGCTCTTTTAATGCATTTGCATTATATTTTCGTCAAAGTTAAAAAAAGACTTGATGTATTAAAAAACAAAAATTGGAGGTTAATCGATAAAAATTAAATTATAGAGACCCAATAGACAAAAAGTGAAAAATTCAAGAAGCTGAAAATGCGTTTTGTATAAATATTATAATAAAAATAATATATCAGGACATATAAAATTCAATCAAGACATATAAAATTCAATCAAGAAATATAAAATATTATAATAAAAATAATATATCAGGACATATAAAATTCAATCAAGACATATAAAATTCAATCAAGAAATGTAACAGAAACCAACAACCACCACAATAATCTTCATTTCATAAAAAAAAAAATTCCTTAGTCTGCGATAACATATAAATTTTCAATAAATTCATATTGATAAAATAATACAAACTTATTTAAAAATAAAAGTAAAAAAAATATATAAAACTAAAACTACAACAATGTTATAATATGAAAAAATTATAAGAATTCACAACAAATTATATTTGATGAGAAATTATTAGGTAAGATGAAAATATGTTTCTCATATTCATATAAAATGTGATTAAAGTAAAAATATATTCATATAAATTTACTTTTATGTGAATAAAAATAATATATTTTTATTTTATTTAATAATTTCTCATATTTAATAACTTGATCATATAATGATGCTTGCTATAATAAACAAGTTCAAAAATAAAAGGATCAGTTGCATTAGTGAACAACAAAATTTTGTCCATTTATGTTTGGCCAATCCAATGTTAATGCTTTCAAAATCAAATCGGTTAAAAAATTGATAAAAACATAATATCAAAGAGTCGGTCGAACTTATTAAATCGAAAAAACTGATATACATATATATATAATTTGATATTTATTATTTTTGATAAAAATAATAAAAAATTTAAAAAAATATATTTTTTTTTAATTCTGACCCAGTCGAATCGGAAAAATCGACCCGATTCTATTAGTTCACCAATTTTTTTAAAAAAAAATTTTAAAAATTAATCGAACCGATCTATAATTTAATTCTTAATTTTTTCGATTCGATCGCTCACTCCTATATGATTTCAACAACAATAGTATTTGTATGAGCCTAAACTTTTCCATCACTTGATGTTAAAAGCATCTGTATTTACATCTCCCCCACATTTTACATTTTATTATCATAAATTGGAATTTAAATTTTAAATATGGTAAATACGTAAATTTTAAAAAAGTTTACTAAACTTTATTCAATAAATTTATTGTATTAATTATTGGTTGACTATAAAATTAAAAGGTAAAAATTGCCTTAATTGCAATATAATTTTCCAATTCCAATTTATAATCAAATAATTACTATATTAAAATATTGAAATTAATTATCATATTTTATGATAATAAAATTGCTCTAATTAAAATAATAATTACATCATATTTATGTTAATAAATAATTATACATGATAATTCCATAATTGCCATATTTGTAAAATTATATTTAAAAAATTTAAAAATTTTATTATATATATATATATATATTATTATTATTAAAAATTTAAAATTATCTCAATTGAAATTGTAATAGTTAAATTTATGTCAACTTGATAATTATGCATCAGGTTGACATAATTGCCATATTTTTTATATCTTATTATAATTTCGCATCATTATAATAATCATAAAAAATGCATAATGGATAAAATAATTTCCAGAAGTCATATTTAATTAAGACTTGCAAAATCAAGTTACAATTGAGAAATGGCATCACAGTAATAAATATAGTAATTTATTACTGTTCGTGGGATGGAACAGTAAAAAATTAAGATGTGAAAAGAATTTTTTTTTTTTTGTCTCCTTTAAGTCATTTCTTTATTTATTTAACAGAAGTCTTTTCTTTATTCAGAGGCTCAGAACTGAAAAAATATATTATAAGAACATTAACATAAAGGTCAAACCTTAATTTTAGCATCAAATCAATTTATACACTAAAATAAATTTAAATCAAATTGTATAAACCAGTAGCTCCCTGTCTATTGTCTAATATATATTGGCCTTTTGATTGCTCTGCAATACCTGATGGGTCACGAAGTTTTCTGTTACTAAATTTGGAGTATTCATTAGGTCGACGGCCTATAAGATAAGAGAAAATATTGAAAAAATTATTGAAATAGGAGCCAAAAAAAATCAAGACAAAAGGTATTAATCTATTTAAAATATTACAGGCAGAAAAACTAAAGTACACTAAAATTTATTGCTTTAAACTTAGAAGATCAAAGTCTTGGAGGGTGAATTTGACTTTTATTATTCAAGGTATAGCCGTAAAGATATCATATTCATTTAATTAAATAAAAAAATTATAAACATAAAAAATAAATCAACTAAAATAAGGAAAAATTAATATTTATTAATATCACATAACAATTACAATGATTATATTTTTAATAACTCATGATTTTTGCAAAAATTTCAAATTAAAATCAAATATATCATCGGAGTCTTTATTTATAATTTTATTTTACTCTTTTATTTTTTGATTTTTCTATTAAATTTGTTTTAAAATTCATCCACTTAAATTAGAATTGTTAATAACGAATCTTCATCTTATTCAATCTCTATCTCAATCCTTTGGTTAATATATTGCATAAACATTCTCCACTGATTTTTTTATTTTAATTTTTTATTTCTTGAATTTTCTCTTAATTTTTTCACACTATTAATCTATTTCATCTAAAAGTGTATCTATAAGATATTCTTCTTTTAGATCCTTCTCAATGACTTTTTTTTTTTTTCAATTTGATTTTGCCCTATAATAAGGGGATACATTCTATTTCTCTTTAAGTAGAACTTGCGATAGAATTTATCATTTTTAAAAATAATGCATTATTTCCCAAAAATCATGATTACAACAACTAAAAAAAAATTAAATTCATAAAAAGGTGAAAATTTGATAGCAAATGTTCAGAGTCAAGCATCATAAAAAAAAATTTAACCTAAAAAAGTAACTTTTAATAATTAAAATAATGAGAACAATTAGTATTTAAAAATTGTCAAATCTTTTAATTGAATATTCTTAATTAAGAGAATTTTAAGATTCTACATTATTTTCTTAATTAAAATAACTTTTAATTTTATAATTAAAAATTAAAAATTTAATTTAATGAAAATATATTAAAGAATTTTTTCTTGGAGCATTTATTACATAGCATTTATAATGATTTTAGTATAATATATAGATATAGATATTGATAAGTAATATAAAATTAATGTGCAATATATTAATTACTTTTAAGTTTTAAAGTGCAATTAAATTTTATTATATGCATGAAAGAGGATCTTAGGAGTTTGAATAATGTATATATTTGGCTTGTGCATATCAATAAAGAATATTAAAATTTTTTTATTGCATTTATCAAATTTTCACATTATTATTTTATAAATATATTATTAAAATAAAATTTATTAATTTATACATAAATATATTTAAGTAACTAAATTATAACGATGACATGCATAACTAAATAAAATTTCAATTATCCAAAATATTTAATGAAATGACTATCTATGCAGAAAATAGATAAATTAATGTTTATTTGTGACACCCCCAAAATTGAAATATAAAGGTATTGTGGAATCCTTCTACACAACTAACACCCGTAAAATTTTTACAATAAACTCATAAATCACTTGTTATCATATTATATTTCAATCTCAATTTCAACACATATTTCTTATAATTCATTCCACATCATTCATTATCAACTGCTTAATTTATAAAATTTATAATATAATATTTAATTAATTTACTATCTATAACATTTAAATTTTTCGAATTATTTTTAAAATTATATTTTATTGAGAAATAATAATATTTTAAAAATATTTAGTGATTATAAAAATATTTTCAGTTTTATAATATTTTGTTATATAAAATAATAGCATTAAGAAAAGAAAATTTGATTTTAAAAAAAATTAATCTTTAATTTTGGTATTTTAATGTATTATGAATGATAAATAATTTATTTAGTTAAATCAATTATTCTAATTTTATAATATTTCAAATTTTTAGTTTCATAATTATTTTTATATTTAGTTAAAGTGATTATTTAAAATTTTACTAATAATTATCATTATTATTATTGTTAAGTTTGGAAATTAAGAATAATTTAGATTTTAAAATTATATATATATATATATATATATATATATATATATATATATATATATATATATATAACTGATTGGAAATAAAAAATAAAAAAAAAAGGAAAGGAAAAAAAGAAAAGAAAGGGAAATGGGACATAGAGTCGCGCAAATAAAATTGTAAAACAGAGAGAGAGAAGAAGTTTGCCGGAAATGAGTCGTCTGGTGGCCAAATCGGAGCACGTGCCCCTCTACTGCCTTCCCTAGTCGTCGGCGATCTTTCAACTATAGCCTCGTCACCGGCCATCACAGCAAGGAGGCTCGTGCATTGTGGAATTCTTTTATCGGCCAAAATATTTTCAGGCCATTTTCGGCCATTTTTCAGCAACGTTTTCAAGTGAAAATAGTTTCCTTCAACACCGTTTTTCATGGGCTTTTCGACGGTACCTCTTTTGCTTCCATCAGAGACTATCGCTGGGATCAGAAAAATAGAACATGCGTAAATTTTTGATAAATTTCGAGTAAATAGGTTTTAAAATATTTTAAAATTAATTATTAATTATTTGGAGTATGATTGGAGATAAATTTGTGAAAATAGATGAATAGTTATACTGATATTTGAGAATTTAGACAGTTAAAATTTAATAGCTGTATTTATTTTGAGTGAATAAATTAAGATAAATTATTTTAGATTATTTAGAATTATTATGGAAATTATTTAGATAGTAATTTTGAAAAAAATATTAAGTTTGACTTTGATTGTAGAATTTTCGAGCAGTAAATTATCAGTAATTGTGTTTTTATTAAATGTAAAAATTAAGATAAATTTATTATATTGATTTGAAATTATTATGAAAATTATTTGGACGATATTTGTAATATTCTAGCAGACAGAACAATAGATAATGAGGAAGTACATAAGACATATGGATCTATTGGGTTATAGTAACATATATAATATTAATTAAAGTATAAATAGGCTCAATTAATTATTGAAATATGTAGAGAATGGTACAGTATAATCCTTAGGAATTTTTGAGCTTTAACCGGGTCACTTTTGAGATATTGTCCCTGAAAATGTCGGTGTTAATTACACTGTCGGAGAAATAACAGTCCGGCCAATTTAAGAATTTCTAACTCAGAACTTGGGTGATTAAGTTAGATAATTTTATGTGAAATTATGGTAAAAATAAAGAGTTGAAAAATATTTTGGAATACTGAAAATAAGAGTAATGGCAAAATCGTAATTTATGGCAATTTTAGCGACAATTTTGAAAATTCACTGTCTGGGATCCAAAAATAATCCATAACTATTTTTAAATGATAGAACAACCTAAAATAAGGTATTTCACTCTCCACAATTGAGGTTGAATATAAATAGAATAGATAGGATAAATTACAGAAAGTTTTGGAGTCAAAATGCAAATAAGAAAAATTTTTGTGCCAAAGTGCAATTAAGCAAAGTTGTGGGACCCACCCATTTGCACCAAAATTCTAGAAAGGAACACTTGGTTGCTGGCCATATTGATAGAAGGATATTTAGTATAGATTTTTTATTTTTTATTTTTTTATTTTTTACTTTAATATTCTTAGAAATTGGACAAATGTCCGTATTTCTAAAAAATTATATTTTCTCTTCAATTCTTTATAGGACGGCTTTAGTGTATATGTAAAGAGAAAGAGAATGACTATGGAAATGAAGTGGTAGGCTGAACCATAGGTAGAAAAAAGAACCAAAAATATTTTTCACCCTTCCAAAGAAACCAATTAAGTAGATAAAAAAATTGAAGAATGAAGAAGATTAATGGAGAAAAAAAAAATAGATGGAGATTATGTAAACTGTTTTGGCGGAACAAAAAGGAGAAGGAATTTCATGGTTCAAGTTTAAAGTAAATATTCTAAACTTTAGTTTTTAGTTTAATTTAAGAGTTATATAGTTTTATTTAACAAATAATTGAGGTAATTAAGCTAAAAGTGTTAAAGATAAGCTAGAGTTTTAAAGGGATTTTGAATATGTGTTAAAGCAATAATTTATATGCAGTAATCCAAAATATAAATGAGTGAATTTGAAGTTGGTTAAAACATAAAAGTTGAAAATAAATATGTTAATTAGATTTCTGTAAAAGAAATTTGTAAAATTCGAAGTGAGGAAAGATTTATTGAGTAAAACTTGTGACTAACCTGGAATTAGGTTTTCTAAAAAATGCTACTGTATTTTTATTATACAGACCATTAGAAGAAATTTTCAATATAAAAAGTGTTAATTTATGTCTTATATATAATCATGTAAAAGGATTTTTCAATTGGATTTGTGGTTTATGAGATATTGACCCATAAGTGTTAACTGTCCGGATTGACTGATAAATAAAATATAGGCTACTGAATTTTATTAATATGAGAACTTTAAACTCTGAATTAGAGAAAGTGTTAAACATAAAAAATGTTCATTTACATGTTATATAAATGGATGTAAAATATTTTTATAATTGAATGAACACATAATTAATTATAGACATAGAAATATGGTCTATTTGGGTAGAGATTTCAGGGCAGTAGTTTAAATTTTGGAAATTCATTAATAATTGTGCAGTAATCCAAGTATTCTAAAATTTAGATATATTATAATATTATATGTCTATTTTCAATAGGAAAAATAATTATAATAATTGGTTAAGTATAAATTGAGTTATTAGCAAAAGAACATAATCTGCCAAGTCAAAGTTACTGGGCAGAATGCAGGGCAGTAGGGTTGGTTATAAGCCTAAGTTTAAATTTACACCATAAATTGTGTAGTAATGGGAATAAGGTACATATATCAATGCTTTGTCTTACTCCATTGGAATTATTGGATCCTTCTACTTTGGACTTTTATTTCATTCTAAATTGGCTTTGCTAAAATTTGATTATATATATATATATATATATATATATATATATATATGAATTACATGAACTTCCCAAATTATCTTAAGTACTTGAATATCTCTTCCATTGACTCTTGATTATTGATATAGAATCTTAAATGTGATTATTTGTTATATGGCTACCTTGTGTGAATCCCATTGAAATAATGATATGATTATGACAGAAAGACCCACCAATGGGATAGGGTTTACTACATCTACATTGTGCACAATGAGTATTCTATGCGCACCTAGCAAGGAGAGGGTAAGGTTCTGGCCATAAGGTCTGATCAACCTTATGCTCAAATTGATTGATTGCTACCGAGATATGTAGCTTTTCTATGTGAATTATATGGACCCAAAATTTCCTGTCATACTTCTTACTATTATTATTGACTCATTGATTCATTGAGCAATAACCTATGTATTACATATTTCTTTATTGGCATCATCTCTATCTATTTATTGTTAAACAATATTTTTAAATATATCTTATTAGCCTTTCTTTATTATTAAAAAGAATTGACCTTATAAACATGATAAATGTATTTTACTCATTGAGTTATACTCACCCTATAGTGGTTTATAATTTTTATAGGGATGAGATAGAGAAGGCTAATTTCAAGTCAATTTATTTTCTGACTTGGGACGTCAAGTACATTGAGGTAGAATTTTATTCACTAAAAGTCATAAGTGTCAACTCTTAAAGCTCCATAGTACTATATATAATTAGGTGATTAAGTACTATAATAATATATGAACAGTAAAGTAATTGACATTTAAGTGATTTGCTATTAAAGTTTAGTAATGAATGACTATAATGTGTAATGCTTAATGATAATAATAGTAAAGTGATAAAGACAGTGATATTGAAATATTTAAAATGAAATTCACATATTTTAAAAGAGATTTTAGAAGTGCCATGTATGTATGTGTAAACTATGAAGTTGAGGGTACAAAAATGATAAATTATTGGGAGTGTAAAAAAATAATTCTTGTGCAGACTGTGTAATTTTTTAAAAGACCTGGTTCTGGGTCGGGAATAACATTAAAATTACAAAGGAAATTTTGGCAAAATATATGTAAAATTAATAAGTAATAAATGGAATCTGAATATTAATAAATGGATTAAGTATGATTGGTTAATAATTGAATTGTTAATGGGTTCTACAAGTTTCCGGTGACCTTAGGTCTACCCGTGCCTTAGGATCGTCACGTTATAAAATTGGGATGTGACAATATTTATTAAAATTTGATACTGAAAAGTTAAATTATTGTGGAGTAATTTAATAAAGTTGGTAAAATATTATAGTTTGATAAATGAATTATTGAGACAATATGTTGACAATGATTTAAAATATTTTAAGGTAATTAGATGTAAATATATATTTTAATGTATTTAATTTTTGAGAGTTTAATGAATAATTATTTACGAAATAATTATTTTAATTAAGTGCCGGTAAATGGATTAATCGTGCCTATTATTTCTAGTGTATCTGTAATGATGGATTAAATATTAGGATTGAATTAGAATAAGTCAAGACTTTATATGGAAATTTTTTTTTTGAACTATTATAAATAATTAAATAATTATATGGATCAAATAATTGAGGTATATAAGATTTATTATAAATATTTTTGTTATATTTTGACCTAGCGATTTGTCATGATTGTGTTGATGATGAGTTTGAAAACCCATGAAAGGTTATTTGAATTGATGTTGATTGCTCTATGAGCTATTTTGAAGTGTTTAATCTTTTATCTTAGCGGACAATGTTCTAGTTTTAGAAGAGGTTATGTTGAAATTCCGGCAAACTCTTAGGAATCAATTCATTAATTTATTGAAGCTAATCTGTATCTTTTATATTCTAATGTCTCTCTTATGCTTTTCAGTCTGGGTATTTCAGGTATTTCTATCCGTCAGACATCAGACATTTCGAGAAGAACTATATGGTTCTTTGGTTGTCAAGTTGTGAGTTGATATATTTAATTTAACTCCACATATAAGCATAGCATATAAGCATTGATGAATGAAATATATGTATATGTATATAAACTATCATTATTGCATTAGATTTAGGAGCATGATGTATGTTTATGCTATATTATATGATGTTGATGATGAATGATATTGTATGTATGTGTTTACGATGGAAAATAGGATGATGTGAAATCCACCACTAACATATAAAATATTAACGACGTAATATGACACAATATGATTTATGATGATATTATTACAGGGTATAATATCTGTCATTTTTTGGTCATTTTATTAATTGTATGTTTGTTGAATTAATTGAGGATATAGAAATGTTTTAAGGAATTCAGAATTTCTGTATGCAGGGAGGGTTTTGCAAGGCTGATTTCATGATTTTAAAAGAATTATTTGGTAAAGTGTAAAACATAAAAGTTATAGATTTATATCTCATCTTTAATTCTGTAAAATGATTCTATAAAATTCTGTGTGTGTAGTTATGCCTTTTTGACCAGAACCTATCTGGTTCATTATTTTCTGCAGGAATTTGAGTATGTTTAAATTTTCTGGGAATGACTGATGCTGAACGAGCCAAAAGTATAAGCATGAGAAATGTTTCTTTATGTGTTGTATTATTGGATATAAAATTTTAGGAGAATTGGATTAGTATAACTCAGTAGAGAGTGGAATTAATCAAGCCTATTCTGATGAATTTTGGGTAGTAAGTCAGGGTGAATTTTAGAGATTCACCATAATTTATGTAGTTATCCTTTTGATTTGAATTTTGGATATGTTGGACCTTTGAATGTCTATTTTAAGTGACAAAAAGAATCATGGAGTTTGGATATTTATAGCTCATTTACGAGCTGATTAAATATGAGTTGTCAAGAAAGGGTTCCAGCTTGGCATAATCTGGCATTTGCGAGCCGGCAATGTGAAGTGGCATTGCGAGCTGGCAAATGCGAGGTTGTAACACCTTAGCCAAATCTGGACCTAACCCTTAAAGAGAACCTTAGGGGGGAGATTTTTTCTTTTCTTTTGAATTTGTTATTAATCTGCATTTATATATGAAATTGATAGTATGCATGTTATTTGAAGTGATTTTGAGCATAGAAGTGGTCTAGAGGCTGTTAGGACTTAATCGGAAAATTTTGAGTTTTTGATGAACTGGGGGCAAAATGGTCATTTTTCGCTCGTTGGATTTTAATGGATCTAATATCATATTTGGAGGTAGAAAAGAATTTAAAGACTTGAAAATGACATTATTTAATTTATTTGAGTATTAGTTAGAGAAATAAATCCGGTTGAAAAATGGTTCCCGACAAGTTGTGCAATTTCGGTGCTTTGGTTGCACTAGGGGTATTTTGGTCTTTTCCTTTATAATATGGAGTTATTGAGTATGTGCAATCTTAAGACATTAGTATAGGCTTGATTAAATCTAACCGTTGGATCAAATGATGAAGAATTGGATGGTTAGATGAATAGGTTGCAAAATTACTATCATAAGCTCAAAGTATAGGATTTTTGCCATTGGTTTTGGATTTGGTGTGTTAAATGTATATAGTATCCATCTTAGTTGACTTTGGATGAGCCAATAATATGAAAGTAAGAATAATGGATGGTTGGATGACTAGGTTTCACCAAAATTACTATGAAACCTAAACCATTAGATCACATCTTTAGTAAATGGATAAATTTCTCCCACCACACCATTTTGTCTTCATCTTCCTTAGAAAATTTCAACCAAAAACTCCATTGTTGTTGCAAGTGTGGTTCGTCCATCACCCATCTATCCCATTTCTTATTGTTTTCTTTCCATTTTTGATTAAATTAGGTATAATCCACCATCCTAAACACTAATCTAACCTTAAATTTCAAAGAAAAATCCATTAAGGCAACCAAATAATTCAAGGAAGATTTGGAAGAAATTTTGGTAAGTTATTAGTTTTGAAGTTCTATTGGTTCAATAATGTTTATATGATATTCCTTGTTAATATTTATGGATTAGAATTCATTTTGCATGGTTAGAATTCAAAGGAATAGGTTGAACCCCTTATAGGAAGAACATTAGATCAAAGTATGATTTTGGTGAATTAATTGCTTCTAATGTTGTTCATTTGATGTGTATGATATGAATTTGTGGTTGAATGATGGAAATAATCTCATTTGGTTAGATAATTAGAAGTGGCCGAATCCATTAGGGTTTAGG
>CANXYC010910592.1:0-13032 GCA_948193065.1 Aleurites moluccanus | reverse complement strand
ACATATACATATATATATACATAATCTGAACGAAACATTAATTTCAAGAACATGGGTAAGAATCTGAATGTGGTTAGGCTTACAAAGAAACGAAAGTGTTCACAATCGAATAGCACTATCAAATATCATGGTAGAACTATAGAATGAATCAGTAGCCATGCTACCTACCATAACAGAGCGCATTAGTAGTCCTTGCTACCTTATCGCAAATGTATGCTTGGCCAGGCATACACCTAGAGATCGTGGTCCCCTCTAGGTGAAACACTGGTACAGTAACCCTACCCGCTAGGTTCCCAAAGTGCACGATGGACCAATAAATTTACTCTCATTGGGAAGAGCGTTCTATCTATAGGGTCATATGGTTTCATCTCATAAGAACATATTGGTCACAAGACCATCAACATATATCATAACTACCATCAATTTAACAAGTAAGAAGCAAGTAGGAATCATATGAACTTGATCCAAGAAAATTGACCAAGTCACTTACAATATATACATGTACATATACATGGTAATTTCATGAACCAATGGTAAACCTCAATTTTAGGATATCACAGATTTTTTGATTAACAGTCCGGTAATAGGATATCAATCATGTAAAAATTATATGGGTTAACATTTAGAATACTTGGTCATGTTATCTCAATGAAGCAAAGACAAATGCAATGTTCATACTTACCTCTTATACAAATTTATCCTTGAATTCCTTTCAGCAATTTAGCTCACACAATCTCCCTAATCTCCTTGATTTCCTTCTCCTAAGAAATTTTCCCAAATATACAAAATTAGGGTTTTCCCCAAAACAATAATAATCAACATGATTTATGAATTTTTAATCATCTTAGAGTTTTTATTTCTTAATTTCCATCCTCAATTTAGTTTATTTCTTAAGGAAAAATCTGCATTTAATTCAAATTTACTGTTCATGCCACTATTCCTGACAGTCCATAAATTCTGATTTGTTCCAACATTAATTACAATGTATAACCTTAAAATACTTGCAATAATTTTCTTACACTCATAATTAATTATTCTAACTGCCAAGTTTAAATAAATCTTAAAAGAAAAATGAAATTTTAAGAAATTTACCTTATTTCTCCAACACTGAGTTTTTTGATATCTTGCTTAAATCTGACAATTTCTATCTTGAAATATGCTAATCTAGAGGTCTAATACATTAATTTTGAATATTAATACCTTAAATAGGAAATTGAATTGATCTGAAAAGAATAGAAGAAGAACGAAGAAAAGAAGATAGAATATCGTGCAGAAAATCGTCACTGACCACTCGGTTAAATAGGCCACTGCCCAATAATCCAGCTCGCCAGCTCGCTATCTCGCCTCGGCAATGCTACCTAGCATAAGTCAGCTCGCTATTCTCACTTTGCATTACCCAGCTCCCACTTCCCAGCTCGACAAATCAATCCGGCAATGCCACTTCGCAAAAGCCACTTCACTAAACCATCTCGCATATGTCACCTCACATATGCTATCTCACCAAACTCTCTTCGGGAACTTTTCCTCGCATGTGCCAGCTCGGCAATGCCTCTTCGACTCTTCACCAACTCGCTTCGCCTGTCTCCCTCTTCGCCAAACTCTGCTCATGAATTGCCACTTCGCACATTCCCTCTTCACATAATACCTCTTCGCATAATGCCTCTTCGTATAATGCCACCTCGCCTTTCCTCTTCGCCAAATCCTCTTCGCATATGCTACCTCGCATATGTCTCTTCACCAATTGCCACTTAGGCAATCTTACCTCACCACTTCACCACTTCGCTAACCCGCATTGCCATCTCGCAAAATGCCACTTCACATTTTGCCGACTCACCATAACCAAATCCTACTAAGCTAAAACTCTACCTCGGCAACTTATACTTAACCAGCTCGCAAACGAGCTACAAACATCCAAACTTCCTAATTCTTTTTGTCACTTAAAATAAACATATAAAGGCTCAACATATCCAAAATTTAAATCACAGAGATAACCACACAAACCCTAGTGGCTCTCTAAATTTCACCCAGACTTACTGCCCGCAATCCATCCGAACAGGTCTGATAAAATCCACTCTCCACTGAGATATACTTATCCAAAAATCCTGAAATTTTACATCCAATAACACAACACATAAATAATCATTTATATTCACACCTTTGGCTCAAACTACCTCAGTCATTCCCAGTAAATTCAAACAGACTCAAATTTTTTATAGATATATTAAACTAGACTAGTCTTGCTCAAAGCGATATAACTCATCACACACAAAATTCTACCAAGCCATTTTACAGAATTGAAGATAAGACATAAATTCATAACTTTCATGTTTTACACTTTACCAAATTATTTCTTTAAGATTAAACATTCAGCTCTATAAAATTCTGCAACCAAATTTTCTATATTTCTCAAATGTTCTCATCCTTAATTAATTTTAAATTCATCAATTACAAAATGAATAAAATACAACAAAATGGCACATATTACACAGATAGAGTGCTCTTCCGGACCGAAGTTCCACTTTGAATGGATCGAAGCACAGGGAGATGGTCGAACTGCCTTTTACCTGATAATTTAAAAAGAAAAGAAAACAAACATACATAGTAGCTTTATATTAAATAAATTTTAAGGCTCCGCAAGCCTTGGATTTGGTCCTTCTTTAAACTCAAAGAAAGCTAAAGAAATAAGAAATAATAGGTATATGGGGGAGAAAATAATGAAATCTAAGAAGGAAAATTCAACTTCAGAGATTTCGGGGCCCAAAACTAGGTTAGGGGGGTCAAGTATTTATAGTAGAAGCTTAGAGGGTCAAATCCCATCATTTTTTATGTGGGATTTGGGGAAAAATAGGTTCAGAAAGGAGTTGTCATGGGCAAAGGAAGCTGGTGCCGTCGGAAGGAGGTGGCAGCGCCACCAAGGCTTTTGGCGGCACAAGATGTAAAGGAGGGCGGCAACACATGAATGGGTCAGCGGCACCGCCAAAGGGGGGAGGCACCGCCAAAGGCTTGGCGACACCACCTCTCAAAAGGGGTGGCATCACTGGCTTTAGCCCATTTTTGACATTTTTGAGTTCGACTGTGAATTTAGGCATTAGTGAGTGTTGATCGGTTTGGCACAAGTCCGAGGGGTGTAAAATATCAGTGTTCACAATAAAATGAAATAAAGCTAAAAATATAACGAGCAAATTCTAAATGGTGATAACCTTTTTCCTCTAATTTTGGTGAAAACCTTACTTGACTTGTTTGAATGGAAGGGAACTTAACAATTCAAGGGAAATCCTTTGCTCTTGCAAGTAACTATTCTAATTTTTCTTTATTTTTTTCTTTTTCTATTTTTCCTTATTTTTCTCTTTTTCTCTTTTCTCCAATTTTTAACGAGATTACCATTTTTAGGATTTCAATTTAGTGAGCTAATTTTTCCTTTTCTTGCTAGATATGATTGCAAGAGAAGTTGCAAAATTATAGATGCAATGGATATGAATCCAGAAAGATTTAAGCAATCCCATTATCGAAGAAGGAAACTTTTAGTGCCTTTCTAATCTAAAAAGGTACGAACCATTTGGATAGGTAGTTGAAGAAATAAAGACATTAGATGGACTTGTACTTGGTGGCACCTTCAATATTTATTTTCAATAATGGACCAAATGGAGTGGTTTGGTGGGCTTGCGTTACGCTTATTTTTATTTCCCAAAAAGCATTTCTTGCTAATTTGGATACAAATAATTATCGTGAATGTCACTCCATGATAATTTGGGTACTTAACTCATATTTTCCTTGAAAGAATTAAGGAAGCTTGGACCTTAAAAGAACTTTTATCCAAATGCCAATCCTTGTAACATTACTTGTACCGATAATTACCCTGGTTAGGTTTGTCTTCAATTTCTTATGCCAAAGGTATAAGTAAAGAGGGAAAGAGAAAATGAAAAGCTATGCATGATCCTAATGAAAATAAGAAATGCAAAGGCAAAAAAAAAAAGATGATCTAAATTTTACTTTATTTTATAAGATGCAATCTTTTTTATAGCAAATTTCCATAACATTTAATAATTTCAATTCCATGTAATTTACAAGATATTAATAAAAATACAAACTAGAATTACTTTTAATATTTAATAATGCATCCATTCTCTCTTTATTTGCTTTCATTTTTACCTAAGTTGCCCTTTAGGATTTTCAATTTAGAAAGCTCTTTTTTATTAAATATAATATTTTTTAAAGGCGATCAAGATTAATTAGCTCGATAAACTCATTGTCATCGAAATCAAATAACTTAACTGCTCCATAAGAGAATTTCTTAGTAAAATATATAGGCCATCCCAATTGGGATTAAACTTCCCTCTAGGATCAATATGAATTGGCTTGGCTTCTTTAAGTACTAAATTCCCAACCTTTGTTTTTCAAGCTTCACCTTTTTGTTAAAGGCCTTTGATAGACTTGAGTTTTACATATAACTTCCAATCTCTTTTCATCCAATATGGCCAATTCCAAATATTTATTTATAATACCCTAGAAATGAATAATAGGTTTTAGTGAATAAAATTCTCAGTATATAGATTAAAATCATCAAAATGACCGATAATAATTTTAGAAAATCAGTTAGAGCGAAAACGAGAAATTTTTTTCGAAAACTACAGTACCGATATCGCCGCCGTAAAAATAGCGATTCAATCGACGGATGAATTTTTGAAATTTAATTAAGGATAATTGATAAGGTATATTCATATGTGAATACAGTA
Source organism: Aleurites moluccanus (assembly GCA_948193065.1). Taxonomy (NCBI): domain Eukaryota; kingdom Viridiplantae; phylum Streptophyta; class Magnoliopsida; order Malpighiales; family Euphorbiaceae; genus Aleurites; species Aleurites moluccanus. The sequence continues at coordinate 8,299 of CANXYC010910592.1, read as the reverse complement.
AAAAAGAAATTTGAGAAAATATTACAGAACGCTGACAAACCGAGCAAAAGAGTACTTGCGGTGAACAGTGAAATTTGTCAGTCCGAGTTTTAGAACGACTCTGAAACTATTTTTATTAAATAATATTAATTAAAATATGATGTTTAAACATCCACTTTGAGTTCTAATTCCCGATGGAATTGTCGAAATAATTTACCGAGTGAAAAAGGACCAAAAGCGAAATTCAAAAAATTGGAGGACCAAAGTGTAATTTTTCTATTTTGTCTTACTATATAAAGGACACTTAGTGAATTTTTTTGCTCAATTTTCTGATTTTCCTCCCATTTCTTACTATGAGCTTTTCCTTTTTTTTTTTTTTTTTTTTTTGTAAGCCTAGTTTGTGAAGAGAAATTGATCCAAATCAATAACTAAATCCATACGAACATCAAACTACCAAAATTAACCATAAAAAGTAAAGAAAAATCAAGAACAAAGCTAGGGTGGAATTCGGCCAAAATGGGGTTTTGAGGAAAATGGTTTAATTGTTTGATTTTTTGGTTTAATTAGGTTAATTAGATGATGAAAAGAATGGGTAAATGGTTTAATTGCATCAATTGATGCATTAAACAATTTTTCCCAATTTATAGCCCTAAATTTGAAGCTGTGACTTTTGATTTTCATTATATGGATTAGGATAGGTAAATTAGCTTTAGAATAAGTCAATTAGGTATTAATCGGTATTTAAATGACGTTCGTCTCGTTGCAGAAAACTCGTTCGGGAAAAATCATCAAATTTGGCCTAAACTGAGGATTTAGGGATTGGGTAGCAATTGCATTGGTTTTGGTGACTTGGAGGCTTAGGTGAGTCTACTATGCATCAATTTACTTGCCCAAATTGATAGATTGAAATTTGGAAACCAATTGTGTAAAAGGGTTCTTGGCCGAACCCTAATTGTGCCCTTTTTGCCTTATTTTGTTCATTTATTTGGCTTGTGTTTCCATTGCTTATTTGATGCATTCATTAAAGATTATTGAGTTGTTTTTGTTGCCTATGGAATTTCTTCCATTTGTATGTTTATTGATAATTGGGGCAACATCAATATTGCGCCGAAAACATGCCGAAAAATCTGTAGGCCAACCATTTAAATGCCACCGTCGCCAGCGACAATGGCATGCCAATTGCGTCAACTTTTTGACCATAAATGACTAAAATATATTTGTTCCCATTTTTTATCATTAGACCTTTGGTCATCGTTTCATTGATTATTATTGATGTCTCATTGATTTTAGGCTCAAAAATTGATTCTAATGAGCTATTGCTACTTAACTACTATTGATTGATTGATATTGAGTTTGTTGAAATTGAGGATACCATTGTGGTGTAATGGTGTCTATTGATAAGTTTCCTTCTTATGTTGACCTTATGTGATATAACAGAGCTACCGATTCAATAGAGTAATGGGGAAATACTGTCGACCTTGTGCACATTGTATTACTGATACCTTAGCTAGGAAATGCGTTATGGACCTAGCCATAAGACCTGGCCCGTCTTATGATATAGATATTGCTACAGGAGATTGTATATATGCATATAGTTGCATATAGTCCATATAGGAGATTATATGTGCACATCTAGTTTGCATATAGTCCATATTGATACTACTGGAGATTGTATAATTTCATACAATCCATCCCTTTATCTGTTTTTCTCTATGGTACTGAACCTATGATATCCTTATTGATCTATTCTGTCATTTACTATAAATGCTTCTATAAATTGGTTATACTGAGCATTTTATATCATTGGTTGCTCTGTAAATCTCATTTTTATTGGCGATGCATATAGATTCACTGAGTATCTTATATGTTCACCCTCTCATTGTTTACCTATTTCAGGAGAGGAGTAGATTGCAGAATCCTGTCGTCTGTCAGGAATTCTTGACAGCATTACTGATGTATATATATTTTGTACTCTGTATTTTGATGTTCATATCTAGCTATTCTATAGGGTATGTATGGGTTAGCTAGGACATGAACATATATATATATATATGTTTATGATGATATATGAGATGGTATTTTCAAAATGAATAGTGTTTTATGAGTGATTGGATATATAGATATGTTGTAACTCATGATGGGTTTTCATTGCAATATGATGGATAATTTTATTTCCACTACGATAAATATATATGTATATTGTGAATGTGATTGATACTGGGTTCTATGGGTGTCGGTCGCCATTGGCATCTCCTGTGCCCTAGGACCATCACGATCCGGCTGTGGGATCGGGTCGTGACAGGGATCATCGAGAATTGAGCGGTGAGGAGGAAGTTGCCTCTAATGCCTCAGTGCAGGCGACTGAACCATCTAGGAGTAGGAGGCGCACTGAATCTTATGTGGCAGGGGATGCACCCTGGAGGCAGGAAATGCAAGAATTTAGAAGAGAAATGTTACATATATTACAGACACATTTGGCAGCACAGCCGACACCGGTGCAACAGCCTCCCCCACCACCCATTTAGCCTGAAATACGGCCTGAGGCACCCCCAGTACCAGTTGATTATCAGAGACAGAAGGGTCACCGGATTATACCCGAGGGTGGGGTAACTATGTCAGAATTTAGAAGGTTTCAGTTACCTACATATGTAGGGGATATATGTCACGGATCCCGGTGACTTCGTGGAGGAGATGGATAAGGTTGTTAGAAAGCTACCATGTTCTGATGCCAGAATAATAGAGCTAGTGGGTTTGTTGTTACAGAAGGATACTTCTACATGGTTTGATGAACATATAGATGAGAATATCCATAGTGATGACCCGATGACCTGGGCTGAATTCAAACAGCGGTTGATGGATGAGTTTTTGACCGAAGGGATTCGATCGGGGAACATTGTTAAATTTGAACAGTTGAGTCAGGGCAATCACAGTGTTCCAAAGTATGCACAGGAGTTCAAACGATTGAGCAAATATGCGAGGAGGATAGCCCCGACTGAGGCAAACTTGATTGGCAGATTTAAGAGAGGGTTAGATACTCCATTGTTTAATGCACTGTTAGCCGTGGAATTTACCTCTCTGGGTAAAGTTATTGATAAAGCTGCCCATATGGAAGCTAAGTATAGAGAGGAGAGATCTGTGAAAGACCAAAGAAAGAAGGGAAGAGGTGGTGAGTCTCAGAGATCTGGGGAGGGATCTTTACAACAGTAGACATTCCGATTACCTGCCAAGTCAGGACAGTTAGTTTCATCTCAGAGGCAGGGGAGACCATAGTATAGAAAGCAGGGAGGGAGATTTACTGCTCCTGTTTACTTACAAGGCTCTAGTAGGCCCCGACAGATGACCTCAAAGCTACCTACTTGTAGGCATTGTGGGAAGAGTCACACAGGGAAGTGTAGGATGAGATCGGGAGCATGCCTCCGGTGTGGACAGTTTGGCCACTTTTATAGAGATTGTCCTATGTGGACTCCATATTCGGCAAGCAATGTAGGGTCTCAGCCGACAGTTCAGATAGGCAGAAGGGGACCCGGTAGGGGGAGACCATCAGGTGCAGGTCAAGCATCTGGCCAGTTAGCTGCCTGCAGGGGTCAGGGGAGATTCTTTGCTATGACCCCACAACAGGACCAGAGTTCACATGACACTGTTGTTGGTATGGTTTCTATACAGCTTGATATTGCATATGTGCTATTTGTCTCTGGTGCTACGCACTCATTTGTTTCACCTGTTTATGCTGGGAAATTGGGGATTGATAGAAGACCACTATCGATACCGTTGGATGTTGCTACACCCATAGAGGGAAATATCATAGTGGGTTTTCGATATGAGCATTGTGCTGTGATTATGTAACACCTACCATTTTCATATGTCATTTTCGAATATATATGTGTGCATAATTTTTAAATTTTATTGGCTAGATTAATTTATTATGCAATAAGTATGCATTTTACTTAATTAGTTATTTTGAATAATGATTGTAAAAGAGCATGGAAAATATTAGCGTATAATATTGATTGATAGATTGAGTTCCTAAATTTGTAAAAATATTCTAAGTGCTGGAAGTTAGGAATTTACAGGTCAGTAGCAAATTTGCGTAAATTGAGTTAAGTAGTTTCCCAGCTTGCATTGGCGAGCTGGCCCTATGAAGAGGAAAATGCGAAGTGGGAGTGCAAAGATGAAGTGCGAGCTGGGAGTGCGAAGTGGAAAAGGCAAAGTGAGAAATGCGAGGAGGAAGTAACGAGCCGGCATTGCGAAGAGGCAATGGCGAGCCGGCAATGCGAAGAGGAAATGCGAAAAGGAAATGGCGAAGAGGAAATGGCGAAGAGGAAATGCGAAGAGGAAAAGACGAAGAGGAAATGGCAAAGAGGAAATGCGAAGAGGAAATGGTGAAGAAGAAATGTGAAGAGGAAATGGCGAAGAGGAAATGTGAAGAGGAAATGGCGAAGAGGAAAGGTGAAGAGGAAATGGTGAAGAGGAAATGGTGAAGAGGAAATGGCAAAGAGGAAATGCGAAGAGGAAAGCGAAGAGGAAAGGTGAAGAGGAAATGGCGAAGAGGAAATGCGAAGAGGAAATGGCGAAGAGGAAAGTGCGAAGAGGGATTTCGAACTGGGAAGTGCGAACTGGGATGGCGAAGAGGCATATGCGAGCCGACATATGAGAAGTAGAATGGCAAGCTGGCAATGCGAAGAAGCATTGGCGAGCTGGGATTGGCGAACTGCAAGCTGGCAATGGCGAGCTAGAATAGCGGACAGATTAGCGGAACGAAATTTAATTAATTCAGTTTTACTGAGGCAGTAGCCTATTTAAGAGGCAGTAACTGAAGGATTAAAACACTTAAACTTATTATTTCTTCTTCTCTATTCTATCGTGCTCGAATTTTTCTCCAAAAGGGCCCAAAGCATTGTTTCTTCTTCTTCATTAGATTTCACGATTTCTCCATCAAAATTTCTGGAGAGAATTTGTGGAAATTCATATAGACATTCTGTGGCCATTATATTTCTGTTTTAACCTATGGAAAGGGGCTGCAAATATTTTGAGGCAATGAAGGATAATTTTTGCCATTTTAACTCATTTGAGGTAAGTGATTATTTGTTGGATTTTATTGATTAAATAGATATTATTTAGGTTGGAATAAATGGGTTTAGTAATATTTTATCTAGCTTAACACTAATTCATGGAAATCCCTAAACTCTAGGGTTTAATTGGAACTTTGAAATATGATATGATAAATTAGTAATGGGATTCATAAATTGATGATAGAAATAGTTAATTGGGTATAAGAGAACAATAAATTGATGATCAATTTGATGTGAAATTATAGATTGTGGAAATTGATTTCTCCAAGTAGTCAAATTGGGGATTTTGGAGGAAATTGGTGAAATTGTCTAATTTATTGGCTATTGGAAAATTGAGGTGAGTTCTACATGCATCATTTATATTATTAATTTACTTAATTGATTGTTGGACACCATTTGGGAAAAACCCCCAAATGGCCGAACCTCTCATAATTGTGTTACCTTTGATTTTCTTTGAATTTGTATTATATTCTCTTACCAAATTAAACCATTTATTGTTATATATCCTTGCTTCATTGATATTTCTCATTTGATTACTGAGCCTTATTTCTTTTGTCATATGAATTACCCTTATTATCAAACCTTTGATTTGTATTGGATATTGTATATGGCATGGCCATTATTGATATGGAATATTGATATGATTGATATCGAACTGATTGATTGATTGATTGAATCCAAATGCGATTATTGTTAATGGTATCCCTTATTATTGACCTTGATATGGTTGTGACAAAACTTCCAATTCGACAGGAGAGTGGGGAAATACTGTCAACCTTGTGCACATTATATATTTGTACCCTAGCTAGGAAGGGTTATGGTCCCGGTCATAGGGTCTGATCAGCCTTATGCTTATTTGCCCTGATATAGATATACTGGGACCCACATGGTCGAATACATTTGATTGTTTGGAGATTGTATGATTTCTTTTCATATAGTTCATCCCTGTATCTGTCTTTCCATATATGATACCTAACTTATATGTTAATTATTGGCTTTGTTGTACTTTGATACTCATTCGGTACACTATTACCTTTGATTTGGTACCTTTGTTGTATGACACTTATTATTCATTGCGATGCATATGAATTCACTGAGTATCATCTAAACTCACCCTTTTATTTTTTCCCCTTTCAGGAGAGGATTAGAGCTGCAGAATCCAGACTTCTACTTCTCTGGGAATTCTACCATTGATTTTCAAATGTATTCACAGATACTTTATTTTGAATAATATTTATTTTGGTGTTCATGATCTAGCTGCTCCATGGGTATGTGCTGGTTAGCTAGGAAATGGACATATAACTGATGATGGTTTTGTTAAATGGATGATATTATAATTAAAGTGATATTTTGTGAATTAATATTTCAGTTATTTCCAGAATGTATGGCAGGTTGATAGAATGATTGGTAATTATGAATATGATTAATTATTATATTGAATTGATAGGATTGATATTGGGTTCTACGGGTGTCGGTCGCCATGGCATCTCCCGTGCCCTAGGACCTTCGCGGCTTGGGAAACGGGTCATGACAGAGGTGGTATCAGAGCACTAGGTTACAGAATGTGAACCTAAGTAACAAATGGATAGTGACTAGATATAGAATGGAGTAGAATTAAGAATACCATGGAGCATAGGATTTCTTTTGTCGTCTACTATTGTGATCGTCTGTTATATATCTATATTTTGCGCTTTACTATATTCTGAGATTATTTACGTTTTCTCGATAGATTTCAGATATGTCAGATAGTGGAGACCGCGGTACCAGGGAGGCTGAGGTTGCCTCCAATGAGTCGCTTGTGAGAGAGATGAGCATATTTGAAGGTCCGTCCCAATCCCGATGGGCTTCAGAAGATTCTGACAGAGGAGATGACCCTTGGAGGGTCGAGATGATGAGAGGGTTGATGGATCTTAGGAGAGAGATGGCTGACATGAGGAGAGAGAGGCAACAGACACAGCCACCACCTGCTCCTGCAGTTGTTCAACCACCTGTAGTACCAGAGGTTGTGGCACCGGCACTTGTGCAGTCAGTGGGGCTCAGAGGGAGACAACTACACAAGGTGTTAGGAGGGAGATCCCTGAGGGTGGTGTTTCTATGTTTAGCTTTCTGAAGCTAAATCTGCCAGAGTTTAGAGGGGAGAGAGGTACTGATCCAATTGACTTTCTGGAGGAGGTTGAGAAGGTAGTCAGGAGACTACCTTGTTATGAACTCAGATCCGTTGAGTTAGTTGGATTGTTACTGAAAGGGAAAGCCTGGACATGGTTTTCAAGGCATATTGAGACCAGATTATATGGTGAGCACCCACCTACCTGGGCAGAGTTTTGCCAGGGTTTGATACATGAGTTTATTACTGAGGGTGTTAGGACCCGTCACTTGGTGAGGTTTGAGCAATTGGAGCAGGGAGATCACTCGGTTGAGGATTACTCTAAGGAGTTTTATCGGCTTAGTAGGTATGCTACACACCTAGTACCCACAGAGGCAGATCTGATCGGTAGGTTCAGAAGGGAATTGAATGTTGCATTACACAATGCCTTACATGCTACGGAGTTTACTTCCTTGACCACGGTAATAGATACAGCCACTCAGATGGAAGAGAAATACAAGGTAGAAATTACTAAGAGGGCACAGAAGAGGAAGAGCAGATCAGGGTCACAGACTAAGAGAGGGGAGATGTAACACCCTAGCTTAATGTCTTAGAACATAAGCTTAAAGGGGCAAACCTAAGGGTTTTTCCATTTATTTATATGTTATGTATGATGCATGATTTTGCTTAAATTGAATGAATATGCAAGTTTTAGACAGTTTTACACATGTAAAAGTACATCAAAGGCTGTTAGGAAGAAATTGGAAGAAACTTGAAATTTTGTGAACTGGGGGCAAAATGGTCATTTCCCAGTCCTTCGAGTTCTTATGGAATTATCACCATATTTATAAGTAGAAAATGATTTAAGTGAATGGAAATGGTGTTAGTTAGTTAATTTGAAGATTTGATGGAAAAATAAACCCGGTTGAAAATTGTACCGGGTAAGCTCCTCAATTGAGGTGCTTGAGGTGCTTCAGTTGCACTAAGGGCATTATAGTCTTTTCCTTTGAGGTATGGAATTATATTATATATGCAACCTTATGGCATTAGTTTAGGCTTGATTAAATCCAACCATTGGATCAAATGATGGAAAAATGAATGGTTGGATCAGTAGGTTGCAAATTTGCTATCTTAAGCTTGATGTATTGGATTTTTGCCATTAGTTTTT
>CANXYC010910578.1:0-17665 GCA_948193065.1 Aleurites moluccanus | reverse complement strand
TAAAATAAAAAAAATTAAAAAAAATTTGACCCGCTCGAACAAAAAAAATCGATCAAATTCAATCGATTCACTGATTAATCGGTTGGTTTATTAATTTTTTAATCGATTTTTGAGAGATGAATTTTTAGGACTGACCAAATTAATTTTTAATTCAATTTTTAATTTTTTCGATTTAACCAATCAGTCTAATACGATTTTAACAACAATGAAAATCCATAACTCTAATACCATGTGATATAAAAAATATCAAATCTTATTCAATAAAATAGTACACTTAGTTGTTTTTAGGGAACCAACTGTATCTAGCAGAATTGTTAAACCCCTAACACTTTATAAAACTAACTGTAATAAATTAATTATTTAACTTATACTTTTACAAATTACTAGGCAAGAATTACATTTTGACAATTTTTTTGATATAATCACACAATATTTAAATTTATTATATGTGATTAATTTATGTTATAATTTTGAGAGACTTATAACAAAGGTAAAAATTTTTTGCTATTTATTTTTTTTATTCACAATATTCAAAGTAGAAATTTTATTTTAAGGAAATAATCTCCTTACTTAAACCAATACATTTTGAATATTATTTTTAATTTCACTATATTCTTGCTAAATTTATTATAATTAATTTCAGCATAATCATCAAATGTTAATTATATTTTTATAAAAATCATTTGATATTCGATCATCACATTAAATATTAATTATTTTGAATTCGAGCGGAATAAGATTTAATGGATTGTAAAATTCTTCTTATTAAATTTTTAACTATTCTAAATTTGAGGTGAATAAAATCACATGAACGAGAAAATTCTATTTATTGAGTTTTAACGGGATTAAATAAAAATAATTCGGTATGAGCTCATTTACATATTCGATGGTATCAAATGTTAATTATATATTATATACAGAGAGAGTGATAAGTGACGCGCATGATGATGAAGGTCAATGCGGTAATTATGTTTGTGAGAAACCACTTTGTCCCCATCCATTTGGAAAGGTTATTAATAAGTTCCATGTAATTTATGTTTACTTCCTATTTTATTGACAAGTTTTTAAGAGATGTCATTTTCTTTCTTCGTATTTTCCAATCAATACATGAAATATTAGTATATATAATTATATTAGCGTTAATCTTAAAAAGTTAATTATTAATATTAAATAATTTAATTATATATATATATATATATATATATATATATATATATATATATATATATATATTTTATATTTAATCCATATGAAATATTTGTTATCTTAATATTTCATTTCAAGTGAAAATAGTCAAGATAATTTTTATTAAATCCAGTTATCATTTATAAATTTATTATGAAAATTAAGTTGATCCCGCGAGATGAAATTAATTTCTGTCCCAAATTATGATATAATAGATGTATTAATTATTTTTTATATGTATTGATTGATTAGACTATGATATCATATTAAATTTTTTATTTTATATGAATTTAAAAAATAAAATATCTCATATGGATTAAATATAAAATATTAAATGAACATTTATATAATTGGGTTCTTTAACTTTAATTGCTTTTAAGATTAACATTCTTATGATTATATAAGCTATTAACATTTTTAATATGGTATCAAAGTAGGTTTGACCCGATTTATTAATTTTTCAGTCTGAATGTTTAGTCTTAGCGAGTCAGATATTACTATTGCATTTCAAATAACAATTGGATGTTCATTCTTAACTGTTACTATAGGAGAGTATTAAAATAATCTTATATTAATTAGAAACAAAAAAAATATAAGAGTTTAATTTATGATGATAGACTATTATCTAATTGGCTAATTCTAATTTTTTAATAATGATAGTTCTAATATTTTAATATGTATTATATGTGCTTGTGTGTTTAATATTTTTCATTCATATAAAAATTAAAAATTTAACATGAATCATATATTTTTATAATATTTTATTTATTTAACACTAAAGTTATTCATTAGACTCATTTAAAATTTTAAATAATCAATAATTTAAAATAACTGAATATTTAAAATTTAATATCATATCTATTTTTATAATTTTATATTTAAAATTTAAAATTAAAATCATGTTTATATCAAATGATTGTCCATCTAAATAAATTCTAATTTAGATTTTTTTTTATATTATTAGAGTATTAATGCTAATAGTTACTAAAATTAAAAGAAAATACTTACAAGCTATAATTTTTATTATTATTTCGATTACAATGACTTAAAAGCTATACTTAATATATGTTGATCTATATAATTAAGCACCATTATTTTAAATTTTAAATTTAATATTTTAAAATCAATAATAAACCATTTTGGGCGGTTCCAAACATTGTATGGTTTCTCTCGATCCCATTGGAAATGGGCCATGGCTATCCTCATTGGTGGCCTAACCCATTGTAGGGCTACGATTGGTCACAAATATATTTCTGCTACGTGGCCAATATTAGAACGACTAGCAGACATTTCTTTCCCTTTCAATTGCATGCATAATATGTCATCTTTTTCAATTTATTATATTTGATAATTAAAAATTAATCTCATAATCATAATCTTACTCTTAATAGCTTATAATAATTTATAAGTAGGACTTGGGATTATCAACCACTAAATTAATTAATCAAATTAAATTGCTGAAATTAATATTAATTAGGTCAATTTTCATGATAAATAGGACCCACTTTTGATGTATATGCTTTTTTTTTTTTCTTCCAATGGCAAAAATCACATCAATTAAATATATAAATATTATATATGCGTGCTATATGAATATGAATAACTAATTGAGAAATGACTCAATGATATTAGCTTTGATGACGAAGGGTTGAAAACTTTCCTAATAAAAATAAAAGAGCAAAAGGAGATTAGTGATTAGGTTTTGAATATAAAATTTAATTAATGAAAAACAAACACAATAAAGTTTTTAGGTTAGTAATTTAATAATTTTAAAAATAAAATATAAACTATATATTTTATCATATATAATATTTAGATTGTATGTTTAGTAATATTAGCAAATTTAAGGTTAATGAAAGAAATGGATACCCTTAAAGTTTCATGCAAAATCATTGTAGAAATCAAAGTTAGTATTTGAAATTGAATATAACTCTAAACATTAACTTACTCTTCTTTTTATTTGAAATCAGGATACTTTTTGAATGCTTTTAAAATAATTTGGAGAAAGGATTTAATTTCAGTTGATATATAAGTATTGGATAATGTCTCAAATCTTTAGTTGAAAAAGAACTCCTATTTAGTGTAGAATTCCTACTAAGTTTTTGACTTGATAAATACGTTTTAACTCACTCGTAAATAATTCATGGGCCCTTCAAGAAGAGAAGAAAAATACGGAGAGAGGTCATCCATGAAGAGAAAAATTATGATAGAGCGAGTATTATGGTGAAGTGCACAAGTTCCATGGAGAAAACATACTAAGGAGAGAACAAGACTCTTTGTATTTAATCTCTTGTAATAGGTATAACATATGACTCATGTATTAGTTTTTTGGTGAGTTTTCTTATATAAAATTCATGTATATATATTATTTATATTATGATGAATTATTTGACTGTCTTGACTCATGGACGTAACCCTAAAAAAGGGTGAATCATGTTAATTCTTATGTTGCATTTGTTAATTTCTCCATGTAATTTTTACTCTTTTGTATATTATGTTGTTGTGTTTGTTAATTTCTCCATGTAATTTTTACTCTTCTATATACTTAACAAGTGGTGATGAGCTTTAGAGCCCTTCAAATGATGATAAGTCTTTTTAATATGGGCTTGGGCCTAGATTTGATACTGTGAAATTGTTGGATTTGCAAAAGAAAGGAAACAAGCATAAGAGTGTTAAGTTTTGGCTTGCCAAAAATATTCCGATGCCTAAGTAAAAAATGACACTTGAAGGAAATTAATGTAAGCTTTAGATAAGCTAGAAATATTATTTGAAAGGTTATTGTGAGTATGAGGCGAATCTCTATTTATAGTGGTTGTTGTTGTTGTCTCTATGGGATTGGAATGTTACTTGTCCTTTTTCCATTCGTTGGGAGAAGAAGTGATTGCGACTGTATCAATACATTCACTGTCTTTTTATCATATTGTGTGATAATTTATCAAATTTAATATTTGAAATTGAATATAACTCTTAAGAATTAGCTTACTCTTTTTTTTATTTGTAATCAATATTTTTTTTGAAAATATAGGTTGAACACGTGATATAATTTTAAAATAGTCTAGAAAAAGGATTTAGTCTTAATTGATATATAAGTGTTGGGATAATGTTTCAAACTCTTAATTGAAAAAAAACTCCTATTTATTAGGGAATTTCTACTATATTTTTGACTTGATAAATAAGTTTTAACTCACTCATGAATAATTTGTGGGTCCTTCAAGAAGAGAAGAAAAATACAGAGAAAGGTCTTCCATGAAGAGAAGAAAAGTTACGGCAGAGTGCTTATTAATAATAGAAGGTATAATTAAGAGTGGTAAGTTCCATGGAGATAACATATTAAGGGAGAACACAATAATCTTTGTATTTGATCTCTTCAAATCTAGGTATAATGCACTACTCATATAATTTTTTGGTGAGTTTTTTTATTATATAAAATTCATGTATATGTACTTTTCGTATTATAACGAATTATTTAATTGTCTTAACCATGAACGTAACTCTAAAAAAAAAAATGAATCACGTTAATTTTTATGTTGTTGTGTTCAGGGGTGGTATTATAAAATTTTATTAAGGGGTTAAAATTAAATTAGGAAAAAATTTTAATATTATAAATTTTATATAATTTTTTTTGAAAGTCAATTATATGTAATTTTAGTATTGTTAGAGGAGACAAAAATTAAATTAGTAGAAAATTTTATTGTTATAAAATATATAAATTTTTTTGAGGCCAATTATAAATTTACATTTAATTTTAATGCTATTAATTATATATAATTTTTTTAGGGCTAATTAAAATATATATATATATATATATATATATATATATATATATATATATATATAAGAATTTTGCAGAATCAATTAAAATATATATATATTTGAAATTTTTTTTTAGGACCCTGGCTGTATTTGTTAATTTCTTTATGTAATTTTTACTTTTCCTTCAACAATTTCACTATCCCACTTATTCCCTCCTTCTCCACCCTTGCTTTCATGGCCAGTGGAGGTATGGGTTCAGTTTCATCTATTTAAATAGTTGTTATCAAATTAAATCAATATTTTTGATTTAAAAATTTTTTAAATTAAAGCAAATTATTATTATAATAAAATTTTTTTTTTATAAATTATTATTATTTTATTATAAATTTAAGAAAAAATATCGATAAACTATTTATAATAAAAAAAAATTTCAATATTATACAATACAAAATTTTTCTATTCTATTAATTAACACATTCAAAATTTATATTTTTTCTAAAAAATTAAATTATTTTTTATTTATCTTTAGTTAATTTTTATAGATGATCATTTTTTAAAATTTTAAATTAATATTAAGTTAAAAAATATGATTGTATATAAAATAAAATTAAATATATTTAATTATAATAATAATAAAAAATAATATATATATATATATAATTTCGATTTAATTCGATTTGAAATCAATAAAAAATTATTGAAATTATAAATCAAACCAAATTTTTAATTTATTTTTATTTTTTAAACTAAATTAACTAAATAAATTATAAATTATTATTAATTTTAATTTAATTTAATTAATTTAATCGGTACTTCCAACCAATATTCGCTACCTCCATCAATATCCAAAAACTCGATCTTATCATACAAAACCTTTGTAGTTATATTAACCACAGCCTCCACATTAGCACCACCACCACTTCCATTACCTTTATCAATTTAGGGTCTTCAAGGGATCGTCTTGTGAGGCTTGGAAATATGAAAACTGGATTTTGATTTGAACGGAGAGGAAAGAGGTTTTGGGATGCTAAAGTGAAGATTTGTGAAGAGAAGAGAGATCGAAAGCCTTGATCTAGATAGAAGGTGATTTGGAGGAGGAAGAGGACATGGTGGTAGAAGGTAGAAGTAAGTGAGCCCAGCTGGTGCTGACTCCACCTCCGTGACGAATATTGCTTCTCAAAGGCTAATGGATTTCTTCAGATTGAGATTTGAATCATCTGAAGATGAAATGGGATTTGTATATTTGTGTCTGTATGTGATTTTTATATGAGTTTGAAAATAGATTTTGGATTTTTTTGGTAACTGAAAGAGAGAAACAAAAAAGGAAATTAGGGTTAGAGAAAGAGAGAGAATAGAGAAGAGAAGGACAAAGATCAGTTCTTTGAACAAGGAAAACAAAGGATTTGAGAGAGAAGAGTCTAGTTTAGATTTGAGATTGAAATTTTTGTACTAAAGAAAGAGTTTGAACTGAGTTATCTAATTTGGGATTGAAGATTTGAAATTATCATTTTTTTTATTTTAATGTTATTTATTAGGTGAGAAAATAAAGGAAAAGAAAAAACTGGAGTTTTAATTTTAATTTTTGGGATTAGTATTTTTATTTTTATTTTAATTATTTTTGTTTTTATTTTTTAATTATTTTAATTCTTAATTAAACTTTTTATATTTTAAATTTTTGCCAATTACGTAGCATTAATGTAACAGGTGATTAGGTTTCTAGTGAGAATATAACATGCCACGTTAATTTTTCTCAAAATCTGGTCAATAATTTATGAATAAAAAAAAGTTTAAACATTAATGACTTATTTGAAATAATTTATTTTAGTAATTAAAGTAAAAAAATAACTAAAAGTTTAGTGATTTTATTTGCTTATTATCCGATAAAATGAAATAACACTAAATTTTGTTTTTTGAGGAAATATAACACTCAAATTTAACATTTTATATTAATTTTTTTTTATTCTATAAAGACACACCATTACACAAATTAAGCGAAACTTTATTTTAACAATAATATAATAATATTAATGCTCAAATCTCACTAATAATAAATTACTTTTCCATAATAATAATAATATATAGTTAAAAAAAAAATTAAATAAAAGCAAAATATCAAATTGAGCAGCCTTAGAGCTAACTCAAAAATTGGGGAAGAACATTTATAATATAAAAATTGGACTTTTTTTTTTTTTTGAGTAAATGGGTGTATTTCTTACATCAAATAATCAACATCCTATTTTGGATTGAACTCCTATTATTTCTAATGAAATATAAAGATTAATTGGAAAATTATTATGTAGGATCAGAATATACTCTTTTTACTCAGATGAGCTTAAATCTAAAGGCGAAAAATCTTCCAATTAGATTTGTATGTAATTTTTTTTTATTTGGTCCCCTAAAAATTTAAATTTATTAATTTACCCCCTGTTAAAATAAGAAAACTTTGCTCTCTCTTTTCCTATTAGAGAAGTAGCTTAAAACTTAGCTATCTCTTTTATATATTTTTTAATATTCATTTCCATATCTTTATTTTTATTTAGAGTCCTTGTTAGTTTGGAAAAATTTTAACACTAGTTTTCTATGAGAATAATTGAATTAGGAATAATTTTAGGAGTCCAATTACGTATACTTGCATCTATAAGTAAAATGATTTTGTAAAACTGTCATGTCCCATTGTAGGAGCATGACGGTTCTAGAGCACGGATAAATTTAAGATCACCAGACATCCGTAGAACCCTTATCCATTCACTTAACAAATAAATCATTATTTATTAAATATAAATTTTGACAGAGTCTTCTCTGTATTTTTAATCTAATTCCCGACATGAGTAGTATCAAATTCACATTTCAATAATTCCTCAAAATTCTCAACCTGCATAAGAAATACACTTCCAATATACACCATCCTTATATCCTAAACTTCACAGTTCAGGTAAGCATATATAACACTTTTATATTTTCCTTTCACATCATGTCTCAATAGTTTACTCACATTTAACATTATCATTGTTGTTACCATTTTCCTTATCGTTATCTTTATTATTATCTTTTATCACTTTTTACTCATTTTGCATTAATTATCTGTTAAATTTTAGTAACATGTCATATCACATTTTAATCTCATCATATCAACTATTATAATCAAATATTTATATAATACTTTATACATCATTTAGCTATCTATATACAGTACCATGAAACTCTAGAGTTTATACATATGATCATTTAAGAATAATTATCTATCTTGGAATTCTTGACATCTATCAATTAGGTCACATATGTCAAAGGCTCAATAATTGAAATAAACATTAGTATAACGGATATAGGCCACATGCTTATGATATAAACTCGTGAAATAGCTCGTGAAATTCATAAGGTTGATTAGATCTTATGGCTAAGATATTAACCCTTCTTAGCAAGGGTATAGTAAAAAGAATTCATTGTGCACAATACCGATTGTTTTTACCCACTACCCCATCGGCTGGGGTAGTTTTGTTATGTCATGTCATTAGTTATTTAGTACAATAAGGGTCATTGACACAAATATGATTAAATACAATATTTTTGCCACCAGAAACTCATGATATTATTATCAACTAATTAATGAATACATTGGGTCAAACAAAGAATAGAAACATAGGCTCCAAACAAAATATAGGGTTTCCAATGAAGTTTTTATAATTTCAAATTATGTTATTTTTTTATACATAATAATACATTTATAACTTACCTTAATCTTTAGGCTCCATATTTTCAACTTCTATCTCCTTAATCCAATGATATAGCACCTATGGTCTCCATTTTATCATCATTATTCCTTTGATACTACATATTCAATTAATCTCAATTCATACACTAATTAACATGAAATTACATTAACTAAACTTAAATTAAAGAAATTCCCTAAAATCTCCAAATCACAGGGTTATAACTTTTAAACTTTTACTTGTTTTATTCATTCTGGCAGTTTGTGTTCTTTTACCTGTAACTCATTTTATAAATATCCAATTATTTTGATTATTTTTCTTACTTAAACTAAACATTACAAGTTCTAACATATCCAAAATTTAGATATGTTTAAGTAATAAACATCATATGGTGACAGTTTGAATTTAACCTCACTATTAACCCTATTGCCTTGCACTCCAATTCGAACAGTCTCTACTGATTTGGCTATATATTATAAAATACTAATCAAATGATAAAAAAAAAATTTACAGGCCTCTAGATAAAACATAAATAAACACTTTTCATGTTGAACACTTAACCTAATTCAGTCTCTAATGTTCTGTATAATTAAAATACAGTATTTTTTTGTGAAACCCTACATCTGAGTCAATCTATCTTTTTACTTAATATCTCTTTTCTCACTTCAAATTTTCTAAATTTCTTTTACAGGAATATAAATAACATATATATCTACAATTTTCATGTTTAATACTTATATAAATGTCACACCCAACTTCAGTGGTGCGAAGGTCCTAGGGCAAGGGTAGGCTTAAGGCCACTATAAACCCGTAGAACTCCCATATCCTGGATCTCATTTATATTACACATTCATATTAAATATATATATCATACAATAATCATTTCTATAAATCCATTTAAGCATCAATCATATCTTTACCATTTTCATATCATTTCATAAATTTTCTCTTGTTCCTTACTGATCAAAAGATATATCCCACATCACTAAGGAACAAAAGTAACCCAATAAATCATACATCAAAATATTATCGTCCCCAAATGACTAACTACGGAGCTCTAGAGTATACTCCCAATACATATTGTGTCATAATACCATATAATGAATATACAAAATCATATTTCAAAATAATTACAATGAAGGCTTCTTGGAAGAATGAGTCAAGAAGCTTGATCTTTTCTATTAGCTCCTTCATGAGCTACACTATTACCTAAAATCCACAGAAGAGGAGTGAGCCTTCAACTCAGTAAGATATGAACATGCGGTAAGACAGAAATACATATATATATATATATATATATATATATATATATATATATATATATATATATATTAATAATCCGAAAGAAATATATCAATTTCCAAGAATATGGATAAGAATCAGAATGTGGTTAAGCTTACAAAGAAACATAAGTGCTCACAATTGAATAGCACTATCAAATAATATGGTAGAACTACATAATACATTAGTAGCCATGCTACTTATCATAACAGAGCGCATCAGTAGTCCTTGCTACCTTATTACAAACGCATGCTTGGCCAGGTATACGCCTAGAGCTCGTGGTCCCCTCTAGGTGGAACACTGATAAAAACCCTATCAGCTGGGTTTCCAAAGTGCACGATGGACCAATGAATTTACTCTCATTGGGAAGAGAGTTCTATCCATAGGGTCATATAGTTTCAACTCACAAGAAACATATTGGTCACAAGACCATCAACATATATTATAATTTCAATCAATTTAATAAATAAGAAGCAAGTAGGAATCATGTGAACTTGATCCAAGAAAGTTGATCAAGTCACTTACATTATATACATATTTAGAAATTACATGTAATAGCTGGAAATTTTCAGTATAAGGGTATCATAGAATTATCTTTTCATAATCCGATAATACAATATCAAGCATATGAATTTTGTAGGTAAACATTAAGAATATTTGGTCATATTATTTCAAGAAAGTAACAAACAAATGCAATGTTCACACTTACCTCTTACACAAATTTCTCTTGAATTTCCTTTAACAGATTGCTCAATTCCAAACTTCTCAATTTCCTTGATTTCCTCCTCCTAAGAAATTTCCCCAAATATTCAAAATTAGGGTTTTTCTTACTTAATAATATTCAACATGATTTCTTAATAATTAACCATCTTAGAGTCTCTATTCTTAATTCCTATCCTCAATTTAATTTATCTCTTAAGGAAAAATCTGCATTTAATTCGAATTCACTGTTCACGTTACTGTTCATGACAGTATATTAATTTTGATTTCTCCAGCATTAATCACCATTAATAGCTTTAATATACTTGTAATAAATTCTTTACACCTATAATTAACTATTCTAACTGCCAGACTTAATTAATTTAAAAGAATATGAAATTTGAAGAAATTTACCTTATTTCTCCAACACTAAATTTCTTAAAATATTCTGCTTGAATTTGATAATTAATGCCTCGAAATATGCTAATCTAGAGATCTAATGCATTAATTTTGAGTATTAATGCCTTAGACAAGAAATGGAACTGATATGAGAAGAATAGAAGAATAACGAAGAAAAGAAGAAAGAAAATCGTGCAGAAAATCGCCACTGGCCACTGGATTAAATAGGCCACTGCCCAAAATCTCACTTGCTAGCTCGCCTCACCAACCTGCCTCGGCAATGCTGCCTCGCCTAAGCTAGCTCGCCATTCCCAGCTCGCCAAACTGATCCGGCAATGCCACTTTGCAACAGCCACTTCGCATAACCAGCTCGCATGTGCTACCTCGCATATGCTGCCTCGCCAAACTCTCATCGCGAACTCTTCCTCGCATATGCCACCTCGGCAATGCCTCTTCGCCTATTTGCCTCTTCGCTAACTCGCTTCGCCTATCTCTCTCTTCGCCAAACTCTGCTCGCGAACTGCCACTTCGCACATTCCCTCTTCGTATAATACCTCTTCGCATAATGCCACCTCGCCTTTCCTCTTCGCCAAATCCTCTTCACCTAACTCCACTTCGTATATGCCACTTCGCATATGCCTCTTTGCCAATTGCCATTTCGGCAATCTCACCTCGCCACTTCGCTAACTCGCATTGCCGGCTCGCAAATGCCACCTCGCATTTACCAGCTCGCCATAACCAGATCCTGCTGAGCTAAAACTCTTCCTCGGCAACTTATACTTAACTAGATCACAAATGAGCTACAAACATCCAAACTTCCTGATTCTTTTTGTCACTTAAAATAGACATGCAGGGGCTCAACGTATCCAAAATTCAAATCATAAAGGCAACTACACAGACTATGGTGACTCTCTAAAATCACCCAGACTTACTGTCCCAAAATCCATCCGAACGGATCTGATAAATTCTACTATCCACTGAATTACACCTATCCAAAATTCCTGAAATTTTACAGCCAACATCAAACACACAAAGAAACATTTTTCATGTTTATACCTTTGGCTCAAATTGTCTCAGTCATTCCCAGAAAATTCAAACAAATACAGATTTCCTGCAGACACATCAAACCAGACCAGTCCTACTCAATGAGGTATAATTCCTCACACACACAGAATTTTACTAAGCCATTTTACAGAATTGAAGATGAAACATAAATTCACAACTTTTATGTTTTACACTATACCAAATTATTTCTTTAAGATTATACAATTAGCTTCACAAAATCCTGCAATCAGAAATTACTGCATCCTCTCAAAATATTCATATCCTTAATTAATTTAAATTCATCAAATACACAATAAATAAAATATAATAAAATGGAAGATATTACAACAAATTATTACTTTAAGGTTCTCATATTATTAAAATATAATAGCATTCCCTAACTGCCTATCTATCAGTCTGAACAAGTAATACTTATAGCCTAATATATCTTCCCTTACTAATAATTTTATCAAACCATTTTACAGACATATATTTAATACATATATCTACAACTTTTATATTTTATACTTTTCCAAAAACTTTCATTAAGTCTACAAAATTTGAGTTTCAAATTTATGTTTACTTATAACTTCTTAAAACCCTAATCAAATTTCCTTGTGTTATCATTTATGCAATTCAAATGACCAAAACCATTAAATTAAAGTAAGTTTAAGAATTTACCTTAGATATTTGAACCTTTACTTCCATTTTATCTCCGTAATGCCTTGATTTGCGACTTGTTTAGTCTTCCATAATCAACTTTCACTAAACATATAACTCTTTCTAGTTGGAAGATTGAATTTTATGAAATAGGGTTAAAGAAAATTTTTAAGGAAATGGAGCATAGGTGGTTCGGCCATGGGTTTAAAAATTACTCCTTAAATTATTTATTCATCCTCTCCTTTTAATTACCAATACTTCCTTCTTATATATCCAATAAAAATGGAAGAAATAAGTAGAAAAATCTAGAATTATGACATGTATTTGTTAAATATGGTATGAAAAATATAAAAGATAAAAATCAATAAATTTTTTTCCTTACTTTGGTAACACATAGCCAACCATCTTGAAGTAAAAGAATAGATTTTTACTTTAATTTTAGCATGTGAACAAAAATAACCAAGTAGGTGGGTCCCACAACTTTAGATAATTATACTTTGATCCATAATTTTTTCTAATTTATAATTATAACTATAAATCTTTTTAATTATTTTTAATTGAGTCCTTAAATTTTTTTTTTCCATTAAATTTCTATGGAACCTTATATTTCTTATTATATCTCAATTAAATTTAATTAATCAATCTTAAGAACTAAATAATTTTTATTCTGAACTTGTTTCGGTGAGAATTCTAAAAATTGCAAATTTACATCTCCTTAATTTCACTTCTCTTCCATATCAATTTTCAATCATTTTTAATACCATATTTACTTTAATTTATTTTTAATTGGTCCATAATTCATCTCATCCAAGTTATGTGAAAGAAATTTGAACAAATTAACTATCAAAAATTAATTAAAAATCGAGAACCGACAAGTGCTTCAAAATTAAGTTTTTCCTCATCACTTTATTCTTCACTATCATTTCACCCATTTAACTCTATGTTGATCATTTAATTATTTTTTTCTAGATAATTTGAGATCCTAACTTAAAATATCTTTAATTAATTTTAGTAAAGAACTTCTTAAAAATATTATAAAAATCAATTACCAATAATGTTGCTTATTAACATTCTTATAGTTATTCGAGTAAAATTTTCCTTGAATAGTCTTTTTATACTTTCTAAAACCATTTTGACCCATTCATTCTTCAATTAACTTAGTATTCACTGCTATGATCCATTTGAGTCCATGCAATCTTCTACGATATTACATGAACTGCTTTGTAATAACAGGATCAATTTATGACAAGCCAACAAAAGACACCCACATGGGCCTTCCCCATCCAAAATCAATATCATATACACCAAGGTTATAACAACTTGTTATGATACAAAGTCTACTTCACTGGAAAATTCTTTTCTCATTTCTTTAATATTCTCATAAAACCTAAAAAATTCTCCATCACCTTGTATGTTCCTCACAAATTTGCTATCCATTTTTGTTATAACTTCCCCCATTTTACAAACTATGCTAGGTAGTTCTACTTCCATAGGTGAGTTGATCATTGCAGGCACCAAACTGTAATATTCTAGGTTTTAATCAATGAGATCTATGATTGATTGATGTATGATCATACAGTTTACTTGATGAATTTTGATGGTTATATGCCTTTGATAGTCTAGATGTGACTCTGAGTATGATTCCATTATTGATGATTAATGTCAATAATAATAATATATGTGAGAAATGATATGTTAAAGATTTTAATTGAGTAAATGACTTTGAGGTTAACTAATTTAAGATAAGAATGTATACATGTATGTTTGGAAATAAAAGAGATGCATAGATGTTTCTTATTGAGTATAGAATCAATAAATTGTTGTCAATTGATTGGAGACCTAGGTTATCTGTTAATGGTAAAGTAATATAATAAGTTGTTTAAGTAATAAGTCATAGCAATAGTTATGTAGCCGTAATGGTGATTATCTTTGATTGAGAAGTATAATATTGGTTACTTGATTATTTATAGAATGTTTGACTGATCGATTGATAGATGGATATAGTTTGTGTTTTAGTTTTCATGTAAAATTTGTGAATTATTAAGGATTAAGCTTCCTAAGATGAGCCTAAATAATATTAATGCTATGTTAAAGTGTTATGATTTGATTGTTATATAGGTGATTTAAATGTTAGCTAAATTAAGGAGAATATAAAAGATTATTGCCTATGTGCAAGTGGGACCCATATAATTGCATGAATTGAAGAAGCCTATATAGTAAGATTTTAGTTTCTTAATTATATTTTTTATATTTCATTTGAAATACATCAAGTCAAAGATTAATTGAAAATAAATAGAAAAGAATAAGGAAGCAAGAGATTTGATTGGTGGAGCATCAAAGTTAGGATACACTTGATGTATGTGATTCCTTCTAAGTAAAATATCCAGAATTCCTTATCTTCTTCTTTATTTCTTTTGGCCAACCCATTCTTTCTTTTATAAACCCTCTCCCATCAAAATTTTCAGCTATTTAAAGCAAGTTAAATGACAAAAAGAGGATTAGGGCAAGCTTTGTTCAAATTCAACATTTAGGTAAGTTCAAAGTTCTCTTATTTTTGTATTTTAATCTTGGAAGATTTTTGCCTAACATATTAGAGATATATGTTATATATGAAGTAAATAATCTATGGTTAATATTGAAAATTAATTAATTATGGTTAGATATGAGATTGAAGAGAAAGAAATTGAGATGCTTATGTTGAATTGTGAAGAAAATTTTGAGAAATTCAATTTTTTGGATATTATTTAACTGACCTAGAGAAGTCCAAACGACAAAAAATTTCAATTGAGATTAGATATATATGTATTCTATATGCCATAAAAATTACAGATCAATTGAAGGTCATTTGGTAGGGAAAACTGATTTTTTAATATAAGCTGCCAAATAGTATTAATTGCAGGGCATATTCTATAGGCTACTGAAATTAATTTATTTCATGGGTTAAATGAACTTTGATTTAGACTAAATTTAATGTTAAATATAATAAATATGTTAGTTAGGTCTCCTAAAAATTTCAAGCCAAATAACAAGATTTAGTATAGTAAAAAATTAGCTAAGTTTACATTGTTCAAGCTGTCCAATAGAATGACAGATTATAAGAACATGAGTAATTAGGTTCTAAGGCATAATAAATGAATTTCAAATGAGTTAAAATATTATATACAAGTTCTTTAAGAACTTATGAATTATTTAGAACTTAAATTGAGATTAATTTAATTGTAGCTCTCAAAATGATTGATCAAAATGATGGTGTTTAGGAAGAAATGTCAAATAGCATATTTTGCGTGATGAAGTGAAAAATATATCTTGGAGTTTGGCAGTCAATGTGAGTAATATATATATTACTTTGCTTGTTTTTGCTTTAATTTTCATTATTGGAACCTTCCTTTGAATCTATTGCAAATGAATAATGAGCCATTGTTAATAATCATAACTGTAAATTTTTGAAATAAACCCTAATGACCTTGTTTAAATGACATAACTATTCACTAGATGGAGTAGGGATTATTATATCGGATATTGTGCACAATAAAACTTTCTTAACTGAACCCTAGCTAGGAGGTTAAAATCCTAATTATATGGTCAGATCAACCATATAATTTCTTATGTGCAAGTATGCTACCGAATTATAACCTCTGCTTACTATTTTACTGGATTTTGAATTTTTGTCATTGCCATAATAATTACACTGTTCGTTGGTAGCCTAATAGATTACCTAATTAATTGGTTATTATTATTAATTTTCTTATTGATTAACCTATTGATTGTACTGTTCATTATATACCCAATTATTGCATTTTCACTAGCTAATTTTATTCCAATAACATTTTATTTCTAACTTATTTTTTATTTTATATGTAAACATATACTTTCCTTATAAGCTAACTTTGAATATCTAGCCTCACAAGTAAAGTAATATAGGTATTATTCACTAAATTTATACTCACCATATTGTGATTTAATATTTTTCAGGAGAGTAGTAGATAGTGGTGGTTATAAATGCATCTTCTTCTACCAATTTGGAACCCCCTATAAGTGATGTATAAATCTTTTATTTTGGGAGCCTATTTTGAATACTCTAGATGCTTCATGGCTACCAGTCTAGTGTTGTATATTTATATGGATAAATATATGAATAGTAAAGGAGAATGAAGTGTTTTACCATTTGCAACATGGACTTCATCATGTCCTTCAAAATCTCGGCTGGATTTCAAGTTATCACAGAATGGCGTTATGTGATGACTAGCACCTGAATCAACTAACCACTGGTCCTTTGGATCGCCACGTGCATTGGCATAATTAGCACTTGGAGAAGCACCAAACAGAATAGTTCTTGCTTTGAAGCAATTCTTTGCTGTGTGACGAGGTTTTTGACACAACTGACAAATCACCTTTGGTCTTCTTGCACTATTGAAACTTTCTTGCTGGTTAAATTGTGGAGAGAAACAATTTGAAGATTGGTTTCTTCCTTGTCTCATCGTGTTGATGGCGGTTTTCTGTGCAAACTGAGCAGACAAAATTTCTGTTGGTGTAGCTTTTACATGTTTGGATAAGAAGTCTTCATGGTCAAGAAGTTTATCCCGTAACTCTTCAAAAGTGATGCCAATTTCCCTAGCTTTTATAGCTGATCTAATATCTCTATACTCATCTCCCAAGCCATTCAGAATATGAATAATTAGATCATCTTCATGAACAGGTGAGCCATTAAAGGCCAGTTCATCAGCGATGCAACGAATATTTTACAAATAGGCAGAGACAGTTTTTGAACCTTTTACACTTGACATCAGCCGTTCTTTCAGATTCATTATTCTTGATCTTGATCTATTGGAAAAGAGAGCTATCACCTTTGTCCATGCCTCTTCAGAAGTAGTTGCTGATGCCAAAAGAGGAACAATAGTTTCAGAAGCTGAGGAGATAATTGCATGAAGCAACAGCTG
>CANXYC010910468.1:0-31541 GCA_948193065.1 Aleurites moluccanus | reverse complement strand
TGAATTGGTTGACTTTAAAAATAATAACCAATTAAAAATATGATGAAGGAAGAGAAGAAGAAAATCAACACAAAGGTTTATAGTAATTCGGCCAAAACGAGCCTACGTCCCCTCCTCAAGATTACACTTGGGTATTTCACTACCTTTGATCCTTTTATAGGTTCAAGATCAAACCTAAGTGTTTTGGTTCACACTTTAACCTTATACAATGTCTTTTTCTTAAACTAGGTTCACACACAACCTTTTACAATAAATACAAGTATAAACTGATTTTTGCACAATAAATATGAATGATCTAGCAATAAATGATTATGAACTTGTTTAAAGGTTGTTCCTCTATCATTTAATATAAATCAACTCATATTTACAGTCTTGGGTGAAGAAAGAGCCGTTTAGACTCATTTTCCCTCAATAAATGCACCTGAAAATTCGCTCCAACGACTATTTTACAGGTGAGTCGCGTTGGCGACTAGGACCGTCGCGCCCGCGATTGACTTCTCTTATTTTTGGCTCGAAGAACATTATATTTGAATTTTTCCACGTCACACCCGCGACTGGAACTGTCGCACCTATGACTTATTGCAAGATCCAACTTTCAAACTCTGTTGAACTTCTTCACACCCGCAACTGAGCTTGAATAATCCTGCAATTTTATCTGATCGCACCCACGACTAAATAATGTCGCGCCCGCAACTGAATCACACTATTCAATTTTAAGCTACTAGATGTTTTGAAATATCCGGACTTTAATTCCGCGCCCATGAATCATTCTGTCACACTCCCAATTTCACTTAGTCGCACCCGCGACTATCTTGTATCGCGCCTGCTACTAGATGGACGCTGTTCAGTTTGAAGCTACTGGATGTCTTTGGATTTTTCAAAACAATTTTGCGCCTGCGACCTGAAGCTTTTCAAGACTGTTACTTGTTTTGTCGCACCTGTGACCAAGCTTGTATCTAGAGTCGCGCCCGCGACTAAGCAGCATCCTGCAATACTTCAGAGAAATTCTTGGAAATTTTTACACATAATCAAACAAACTTATTAGTCCCATAATTTGGTGTTTGTAACCATTAAAATAAGTATGAAGAAGACCTTAAGGTCTAACATCCCGAATATCACCCTGAAACTCAAACTCCTGCTGCCCCTCAGGCTAGAATCTAATCCTCTTCCTATAATAATCTATCACTGCCCGATGCCTAGTCAACCAATCCATATCCAGAATCACATCCAACTCAAGCATAGGTAACTCAATCAAGTCAACACGCAAAACACGATAATCAATCTCAACAATACAATCAGGATAGAAATAGTCAACATCCATAGAATCTCCCATAGGAGTAGCAACAGATAATGGAATATCTAATAACCTCCTCTTCTTATTCAATTTAGGTGCAAAATGCAAGGACACAAATGAATGAGTTACACCCGAATCGAATAAGGCATTTGCAGCCTCATTCTGAACCAGAATAGTACCTGTGATAACATTATCTGATCTCTGAGCATCCTGAGTATTGACTGCAAACACTCTGCCCTAGCCTCTGCCAACTAGAGCCTGACTGCCACTGGGAGCCTGACCTCCCCTACCTCTGCCTCTGGCTACTGTCTTTCTGCCCAAATTTCTGGCTAGTCTAAACTGTTGGCTGAGATACTGTAACTGATGGTTGCTGATCAGCCCTCAATGGACAAGTGCTCATATAATGGCCCTGCTGGCCACACCTCAAACATGCACCTGTCCTCCTCCAGCACTCCCCTCCATACCTCCTACCACAATAACCACAAACTAGAATGTTGGGTGCCTGTGTAACTGATCTAGAAGAACTCTGAGAGTACGCAAGTGTTGACCCCTACTCTGAAGCCTCCTCCTCTGATTACTACCTGAGGATCTCTGCTCAAATCTAGGTATTGGCTCAACCTGTCTAAGATGGGAGCTACTCTCCCCTCTCCTATTCTGCGATCCTGAGCCACTCTTTCTCTTCTGTTCCCTCTTGGCTCTCTCTGTTTTGTACTTCTCTTTTATCTGAGTAGCTTTATCTATTACCTTAGTTAGAAAAGTAAACTCTGTGGCAAGAAGGGCATTATGTAATGCAACATTCAATCCCCTCTTGAACTTACTGATCAAATTTGCCTCTATGAGTACTAGGTGAGCAGCATATCTACTCAGCCAATTGAACTCCTCGGCATAATCCTCTACTGAGAGATCCCCCTGCTCCAACTGCTCAAATCTCACCAAGTTACGGGTCCTAACACCCTCAGTAATGAACTTATGTATCAAACCCTGGCGAAACTCTACCCAGGTGGGCGGGTGCTCTCCATATAATATGGTCTCTATATGTCTCGAAAACCATGTCCAGGCTTTCCCCTTTAGTAACAATCCTACCAATTCAACTGATCTAAGCTCAGAACAAGGTAGTCTCCTAACTACCTTCTCAACCTCCTCCAGAAAGTCTACAGGATCTGCACCTTGGTCCCCTCGGAACTCTGGTAAGTTTAGCTTCAGAAAACTAAACATGGAGACTCCACCCTCAGCAATCTCTCTCTTGTCACCCTGTGCAGCTGGCTCCCTCTGAGCCCCCACTGGCTACATAGGAGCCTGTGCCACAACCTCTAGTACCACAGGTGGCTGAACTACTACATGAGCAGGTGGTGGCTATGCCTACTGCTTCTCTCCCCTCATCTCTGCCATCTCTCTCCTAAGCTCCATCAATCCTCTCATCATCTCAACCCTCCAAGGGTCATCTCCTCTATCAGAATCCTCTGAAGTCTATCGGGATCGAGACGGGCCTTCAGATACACTCATCTCCCTCACTAGGGACTCATTGGAGGCAACCTCAACCGCCCTAGTATCATGGTCTCTGCTATCTGACATATCTAAAATCTATAGAGAAAAATGTAAATGCTCTCAGAATACAGTAAATACGCAGAATATAGACGTATAACAGATGATTACAGCAATAAACGACAAAGGAAGTCTTATGCTCAATGGTATTCTTAATTCTATCCCATTTTGTAACTAGTTACTATCCATCTATTACCTAGAATTCACATTCTGTAAACCTAGTGCTCTGATACCACCTTTATCACGACCCGGTTTCCCGAGCCACGATGGTCCTAGGGGGCGGGAGATACTAATGGCGACTGGCACCCGTAGAACCCAATATCAGTCACATCAATCCTATCAATTCAATATATATAAACCATATTCATTAATTACCAATCATTCTATCAACCCGTCATACATTCTGAAATAGTTGTAACATCAATTCCCACAATATCATATCAATTAATAACATTATCCACATAATAATACCATCATCAGATACATGTTTATTTCTTAGCTAGCCCATACATACCCATGGAGCAGCTAGATCATGAACACCAAAATATATGTTATACAAAATAAAGTATTTGCATATACATCTGAAAGTCTGTGGCAGAATCCTCAGAGAAATAGATGTCTGGATTCTGCAACTCTAATCCTCTCCTGAAAGGGGTAAATAATAAATGGGTAAGTATAGATGATACTCAGTGAATTCACATGCATCGCAATAAATAATAGGTATTATATAAACAAAGGTATCAATCAAAGAAATAACAGTGTACCGAATAAATGTCAAGGTACAGTAAAGCCAAGTAATCATCATATAGGTTCGGTAATATATATGGAAAGATAGATAATGGGATGGACTGTATGAAAATAAATCATACAATCTCCAAACAATCAAATCATTGGACTATGTAGGTCACTAGTTCATCCATATCAGGGCAAATAAGCATAAGGCTGATCAGGCCCTATGGCCAGGACCATAATCCCCTCCTAGCTAGGGTACAAATATATAATGTGCACAAGGTCGACAGTATTTCCCTACTCCTCTGTCGAATCGAAAGTTTTGTCATAACCATGTCCAAGTTAATAACGAGGGATACCATAAGCAACAATGGCATCCAGATTCAATCAATCAATCAATCAGTTTGGTTTCAATAATTTCAATATCCAATATCAATAATGGCCATGCCATGGACAATATCCAATATCAATTTAAAGGTTTGGTATTAAGGACAATTCATAATTCAAAATAAGGTTCGGTGATTGAAATGGTAAATATCAATAAGTCAAAGTCATATAACATTATATGGATTGATTTGGAAAGAGAATGTGAATACAAATTTAAGGAAAATCCAAAGGTAACACAAAATGTAGGGTTCGGCCATTTGGGAGTTTTTCGCAAATGGTGTCCAACAATCAATTTAAGCAATTTGATATGTCAAATGATGCATGTAGAACTCACCTAAGCCTTCCAATAGCCAAAGCAATAGCCAATTGCATTAATTCCTCAAAATCCTCAATTTTTGGCTACTTTGAGAATTTAAATTTCACAATCTACAATTCCACATCAAATTAATCATCAATTAGTTGCCCACTTATATTCAATTGACTAATTCTATCATCAATTTATGAATCCCATCACTAATTTATCAAATCATATCTCAAAGTTCCAACTAAACCCTCAAATTTAGGGATTTTCATAATTTAGTATTAATCTGGGTAAATTAACACTAAATCCATTTATTTCAACCTAAATAACATATATTTAATCAATCAAAACCAACAAATAAACCCTTGCCTCAAATGGGTTAAAATGGTAGAAATTTGTTCTCCAATGCCTCTAGAAATTTTCAGCTCTTTTCCACAAGCTAAGGACGAAAAAGAGATGAGCACAGATTCTATGTATGATTTCCATGAAATTTCTCCAGAAATTTTGATGGAGAAATCGTGAAATCTAAAGAAGAAGAAGAAGAACATTGTTCGGGCTTCCTTAGAGAAAAGACGAACAGGAAGAATAGAGAAGAAATAAAATTTAAGTTAACGTGTTTTAATGCATAAGTTACTGCCTCTTTAAATAGGCTACTGCCTCTGTAAAATTTCACCTCGCCAATCTGTTCTGCTATTCCAGCTCACAATTGCCAGCTCACAATTTGCTAGCTCACCAATCCCAGTTCACCAATGCCTCTTCGCATTGCTGGCCCACAAATGCTAGCTCGCCAATCCCAGCTCGCCAATGCCTCTTCGCATACTCGCACTACCTCCTCGCATATACTAGCTCGCATATGCCACTTCGCATCTGCCAGCTCGCAATTGCCACTTCCCATATGCCGGCTCGCAATTCCAGTTCGCATTTCCAACTCGAAATTTCGCTACAGATATTCTAACTCCTCAATTCTTTGGTCACTTAGAATATATATTCAATTTTAGGAATTCAACCTATCAATCAATATTATACAAAAGAATATTTTCCATGCACATTTATTAACATTATCAAAATAAGTAAAATTTTATACTTATTGCAGAATCAATTAATTAGGCCAATTCCATTTAAAATCATATACATACATATATATAAAAAAATTGTATATGAAAATGGGTGTTACATGACCAGCAATGCAAGTCTTATCTCAAACATGGAAGAGACGAAAGGAGGAAAGGTAACCTTTGGAGACAATGGCAAAGGTAAAATCATTGGAATTGGGCAAATTGGTAACACTGATTCTTGAATATGTGTTGTTGGTTGATGGATTGAAGCATAATTTGATTAGTGTTAGTCAATTATGTGACATGGGAAACAAAATTTCTTTTACTTCTAAGAAATGCTATGTGAAGCGTTGAAAGATAAGCAAATTGTATTTGTCGGTTATAGAATTGACAATGTTTATATGATTGATTTTAATAACATGCATGATTATAATATTGATTATATGGTTTCTCTATGTGATGATGCATGGTTGTGGCATAAAAGACTTGGACATATTGGCATGTATCACATTAACAATCTTAAATCTAATAAGCTTGTACTTGGTCTCCCCAAGGTCAAGTTTCACAAAGACAAAATGTATGATGCATATTAAATGGGCAAGCAAGTCAAAAGTTCTTTTAAAACCAAAAATGTTGTTTCTTCTTCTAGACCTCTAGAGCTTTTGCATATGGATTTGTTTGGTCCTTATAGGACATCTAGTCTTGGAGGTAAACAATTTGCATTTGTCATTGTTGATGAATACTCTAGATTCTTGGGTATTATTCCTTACTCATAAGGATGAAAGTTTGAAGGAATTTAAATCTTTTGCTAAAAGGTGCCAAAATGAAAAATGTTTTTATATCACATCTTTAAGAAGTGAACATGGAAGAGAATTTGTTAATCATGACTTGAAATCCTTTTGTGATGAAATGGAAATTTTTCATAACTTTTATACTCCTAGAACTCTCCAACAAAATGGAGTTGTAGAAAGGAAAAATAGAACATTTATTGATATGGCTAGAACTATGCTCACTGAGTACTCACTTCCTAAATACTTTTGGGTCGAAGCTGTCAATAATGCTTGTTACATTTCAATTAGACTTTTCATAAGAACAATTTTAAATAAAACTCCTAATGAGCTATGGAATGGAAGAAAACTAAGAATTTCATATCTAAGAGTATTTGGATATAAATGCTTCATGTTAAACACTAAGGATAATCTTGGAAAATTTGACTCTAAATCGAATGTAGGTATTTTCTTAGGCTATTCAACTTTTAGCAAAGCTTATAAGATTTTCAATAAAAGAACTTTAGTTATTGAAGAGTCCATGCATGTTACATTTAATGAAACTAGTCCTTTTGATGTGCATAAATATGAACATATTGAGAATGATGACATATTTGATCATGTGCATAATTCATTCATTGACCTAAAGCCTCTTAATGATTCATCTTCAAAGAATCTTGATGACCTAGGAAATTCTTCCAAGGCCATATAAAATCCTCCTATTGATGTTGAACTTCCAAAGGATTGAAAATTCAAAAAGGATCACCTAACAGACCTCATAATTGGTGAACCCTCAAAGAGTGTGGCCACAAAATCCTCTTTCAAGAAAATAGTGAATAACCTAGCCTTCATATCTAAGATTGAACCTAGGAATATCATTGAGGCCTTAAAGTATGAAAGTTGAGTTGAGGCCATGCAAGATGAATTGAACCAATTTGAGACAAACAAGGTTTGGACCTTGGTTCCTAAACCACATGTCACGTCCTAAAATTAGAATATGATGGTCTTAGGATACAGGAACTGCCAGAGGAGACCGACGCCCCATAAAACCCAATTCATATCTAATTATTATCTTACTGTTACCAAATTAATTAATATTTTCGATTCTGCATTCTGAAATTTTGTAATTCTAAATCCTTATACCACACATGCAATAAACAAAATTAACCTCCATATAATATTATACATCCATATATACAACCCATCTGTATCCATATATAAATCCATGGAGCTTCTACAAAATATTACATAAGATAGAATTAATATAATTACACTGCAAAGATTAACTATTGGTTCCACAGAGAAAGAGATTATGGAACTCGCCTACTACTCCTGACCTAAAAAATATTCAACAACTACAGAATGAGTATAAAAATACTTAGTGAATCTAATATATAACATATCACATATAAGGGTTGGATAATCAATATGAATAATAGATGAACAAATATCAGTTAATAGGTTTTGCACACCAGTTTCAGAAGAAAGAAAATTAGGTAGCAATAATAGTTTGTGTTCAATAAACAGATCATTAATATACCAATCATACAGATAAGACAGATGATAGGCTTTAACACATATAACAATATATAAATCACATGTAAGTTACATAAGGTAGGCTAAGTCTTATGGCTAGGATATTAACTCTTCCTAGTTAGAGTCCATGATATACATTGTGAACAATGCTGACGGTATTTACCTACTACCCCGTCGGTAAGGTAGCTCTGTCAAATCAACATATAATCAAGCAATATAATCATTAAATTTGGAAATAAATCAATAGGTACTCACAGTAATCAAGGAACTCACCAATGATCAAATGGTTTGCAAATTAATCAGTCAGCATCATTAATCAATTATATATAAGCAATGGAAGCTATAATTAGAATAACAATAGGTATGGCAATCAAGTATGGGTTGGATAACAAAGTGGTCATTCAAAGTCAAATATGCTGGCGCAATTGGCTAGCCAACGTCGCTGGCAACGATGGCATTGGCTTAGTAGTCCTATGAAAAACTCATTGAGGCATTTTGTCAAATACTTGGTGTGCAACTTTCATAAGGCATTTAGGTTAGGTTTTGGTGCATTTTCAACAATACTCAAATATCAAACAACAAGTTCATAATGTGGACAATTCAATAGGAAAATGATATCCAACAATTAACAATACACATTGGATCAAACTTGGCTTGGAATTCATGGGAAAAACCAAACAAAAATACAATGGAACATAGCAATTAAGGTTCAGCCAAAACATGGCCAAATGAAGATGGATTCCATAATTCAAAATGTGACTTTAGGCATGTAATATGATATATATTAAACCCATATAAGCTTCCAAATTATCAAAATACAACTTGTTTTTTCAATTTCTTCAAAGTAGGCAAATATGGCAATCTTGCTCTTCCTTTGATTCTATACCAAAAGTGTCACTAAATTAGCTTCCAATTGATACAATTAAACATAATTTAACTCAATTATGAATTATGGAAGCTAATTCTAGGGTTTGGTTAGAAACATAACCTAATTAGAGTTTGAAAATTGGAAATTCCTACAATTTGAACAAATTGGTACAATCTAATGCTAAACCCATTTAATTCAACATCTAAAACACCTAATTAACTTAAAGGAATGAAGAAATCATCAAATTGCCTTATGTTGATGAAGTGGTCGAAATCTACGAAGTGAAATTTCTTGGTTTCCTTTGATCTTTTTGGTGAGAAATGGATGGAATTAGGTTAAACAAGGCTTAAATTTAAGTTTTATATTGTTTTTCTTCAAAAGTTTGTAGGAAATTTGGTGTAGAATTGGTGGAGAATGGTTCGGCCAACATGGTGTAGAGAAGAAGGAGAGAAATGGGTGGGAAATTGGCTAAGTCTTGTATTTATAGGTTGAAAGTTTTGAAAATTAGGTTTTCCACTCCAAAACTTTCATTATTTCTATTTTTGACCCGAAAGCTTTTTGTAACTAATTCTATCAATTCTCTTCAGTTTTAGATTTTAAAGTGGAGAGTGAAAAAGCTTATTTTTAACTGTAATTTAACATTATACAACTTTCAAAATAATTCTGGGTCCTAGACAGTTAGTTTCCTAAAATGCTCCTGAAATTCCACTTATTTACGATTTTGCCATTCTATTGATTTTTCATTATTCTTAATGCTTTTTCATTCTTTCTTCATATCATTAATTATCATTATTCTTAATCTTCCATTACCTATGTATCTAAAAAAAATAATCTTAAATTTATTACTATACTAATTCCTTAAATTGAATAATAATTATCAATGTTATCGGTCTGATACTTAATAAATCTGCACAGTAACTGTAACATAATTTCAGAGTATTACATTTTACCCCCCTTCAAATAAATTCATCCTCAAATTTAAAATTAATACGTACCTTACTGCTAAAATAGAAATGGATATTTGGCCTTCATATCCTGTTCACTTTTCCACGTGCATTCTTCCATCAATTGGTTTCTCCATAACACCTTAAAAATAGAAATCTCCTTATTGCATAATTATCTGACTTGACGATCTACAAACTTTATCGGTACCTCCTCGTATGATAAGTTTTCATCTATTCCAATATCTTGCAATTCCAACACATGTGATGGATCATGTACGTACTTTCGGAGCATGGATATATGAAACACTAGATGCACGTGACTTAGGTTAGGTGGAAGAGCTAATCGATATGCAACATTGCCAATCTTCTCTAGAATCTCGAATGGCCCAACATATCTAGGTGAAAATTTACCATTTTTCCTGAATCTCATCACAATCTTTATAGGTGAAACTTTAAGAAAAACATGATCACCTTCAATGAAATGCACATCTTTCCTCTTCAGATCAACATAACTCTTCTATCTACTGAACGCAGTCTTCATTCGTTCTTTAATGATGAACACTTTTTCTATTGTTTCTTTGATTAACTCAGGGCCTTCAAAATATTTCTCTCCTGGTTCCACCCAACAAATTAGAGATCGATATTTCCTGTCATAAAGTGCCTCATAAGGAGCCATCCCGGTCAATGAATGATAGTTGTTGTTGTAGGAGAACTCAATCCAAGGTAGATATTGATCCCAATTGCCTTTAAAGTCCAAAACACATAACCGAAGTATGTCCTCTAGTGTCTGTATTGTAATACCCTAGAATATTGCCATAAGTACACAATAATATAACTAGTTATCGAACCGGGAAATACCGACATAATTAAGGAATTTATGGGCATTTTTACAGTAATCAATTTAAGTTAATTTTCAGTATTATGGCTAATGAGAGATTAAGAATAATTATAGTTAATTATATAAAGAAAGTATGGAAAAGTATTAAATATGTTGGAAAATCAACATAATGGCAAAACTGTAAATAAATGAAACTTCAAGGGTATTTTGGGAAACCCACTGTCCATTGTCCATGATGACTCTAAAACCTATATAATGATAAACTACAAATAAAAATAAGCCATTTCAATTTCCACATTGAAACTTGATTCTCAACAGAATAGACATAATTAATTACAGAAGCTTGTGGGATCAAAGTCCAATTATTGGATAGTTTGAGGACCAAAGTGTAATTTGTCAATTCTTCCAAGTATAAAAGCATGCCTTAGGAAATTTTTGCTCATTCTTCTCTTCTTATCTTGCTTGGCCGAACCATTCTTGCCTTTCTTCCTCCAAATCGAAGCTAGTTTTCTTAAGGAAATCAAAAGAAAACCTTAAAACAAACTTTGATTCTTCCATTTCCTTACAAATTTCTCTTGGAAACTCAAAGTAATTCAAGAACAAACACCAAAGGGATTTCGGGTACTTCATCAATTCAAGGTAACAAAGTGTTTTCTTTGATTAAATAGATGATTTCGGTGTGTTAGACATTCATTATAATGGGTTTAGTGCTTAATTGCATCAATTGATGTATATGACAAAAAATCCCTAAATTTGAAACCCTAAATTGAAGTTGTTTGATGTCAAACTTTAAATTGATGATGTTTAATGTTTAATTAACTTAGATTATGTTAATTGGAGGCTAATGGAAGTTAATTTTGTGATTGATTTAGTTTAGAACATCAAGATTTGGAAGATTGCACATTTTGCCTCCTTTGATAATTTTGGTGGAAAATCAATTTTCTAGCCAATTGGAAGTGTGAGATGAGTTTAATATACATCATATAACATGCCAAATGCATTAAAATGTTGATTGGAAACCTCCTCTAAAAATCCATGTTTGGCCGAACCATGTTGACACTATTCACTCTATGAATTTTGCTTGTTTTTCTTCATGTTTCCTAAGCCTATTTGATCCTTTGAATGATGTTTATTGTTGGATATTCAATGCCTATTGTGTAGTCTTGATTGTGAGCTTGTTGTTGATAATATGGGCAATGTCATTGTTACACCATAACCTAGCCAAATTGTCTATTGAATGTTGCACATCAAGTGTTTGTTAAAATGTCTAGTTCATTTGCCATAGGCCTACCATTTGTTTCATCCATAGGCCTACACCTGAATGTCATTTTCGCCAGCGACATTGGCTAGCCAATTGAGCCAACCTTTTGATCTTGAATCACCAACTTATGTTCCAACCCAATGTTAGTTGTTATACTTATTGCTATTGTTTATGTACCTTCCATTGCTTATACATTGTTCAATTACAGTATCGATTGATTCATTGGAAAGTTATTGTTTATTGATAAACTTATTACTTCCTATTGTTCCCTATTGACTTGTTCCATACTTATATTGGATATAATGTGAATTGATAAAGCTTCCTCACTGACGGGGTAGTGGGTAAATACCGTCTGCAATATGCACATTGACTTTACATAATACCCTAGCTAGGAAGGATTAACTATCCTAGTCATAAGACCTTATTAGTCTTATGTATATTGATATGAGATTGATATGTGTTATACGTGTTCATGGCCCAGTATCTGTCTTATCTACATGATATGAGACTTGTTGACCTATTCACTGATTTTGAACCATTGTTTCTGCCATTTTTATTCATTTCTGTAATCCGGTGTGCAAACCCTGATTTTATTGTTTATTTACCTACTGATTATTGATTACCTATTATTTTCCATTATGTGATGTATAATAAATTCACTGAGTATTTAATACTCATTCCTTTAGTTGTTTTCCCTTTTTCAGGTACAGAGTAGGAAACAAAATCCAATCTTTTATTTCTCTGTAGATTTCTGCTATCTGTAATGACAGTGTAATTATTTTGGACACTGTATTTTATGTATATATTATTAGCTTCTCCATAGGTTTTGTATATGACATAGTTAGACTATATATATAAATATATAATATTATATGGAGTTTAAATATTGATATGCATGTGATGATAATAATTATAGATAATAGCACAACAAATTATAGAATGACAGAATACAGGCTGCCAGATAACAGAAAGAATTATAATGAATTAATTGGTTTATAATGAGATATTAAATGATTATAGGATGTGATACTAGGTTATATGGGTGCCGATCGCCTCTGGCATCTCTTGCATCCTAGGACCGTCATGTTCCGAAATCGAGATTTAACATCTATAGTCCGTTCTAATTGACCATCTGTCTAAGGATGAAAAGATATACTAAATTGTAGCTGTATACCCAATGCTTCCTAGAATTTGTGCCAAAATCTCGAAATAAACTATGTTCCTCTATCTGAAATGATCACCAGTGGCACTTCGTGAAACCGTAAAATTTTGTCAACATATAACTGAGCATACCGTGCTGCAGTATAACTAGTATTCACTTCAAGAAAATGAGCAGATTTTGTTAGTTGAGCCATTATTACCTATATAAAATCCATTATTACTCCAACATTGACTTTACCTGGATGATATAATATCTCACAATCATAATCTTTTAGCAATTCAATCCATCTTTGTTGTCGGAGATTTAAATCCTTCTGTTGCAGAATATACTGTAAGCTTTTACGATAAGTATAAATCTCACATTTAGCCCCATATAAATAATGCCTTCAGATCTTCAGTGTAAATATCATCATAGCCATCTCAAAATCATGTGTCGGATAATTCATCTCGTGCTTCTTTAATTGTCGTGAAGCATAAGCAATAACTCTCTTATTCTGCATAAGAACACACCTAATCAGACTCTGGATGCATCAGACTGCACTGTGAATTTATTAGTCTCCGTTGGTATGGCTAACATTGGAACAGCCATGAGACAAGAATTCAATGTCTGAAAAATCTTTTCACATACATCTGCCCACTGGAACTTCTCCTGTTTACTAGTCAATCTAGTTAATGGAGCAACAATCTTCGAAAAATCCTTCACAAACCACTTATAATATCCAGCCATACCAAGAAAACTGCGCATCTCAGTAATATTGGTAGGACAGGGCCAATTAGCAATAGCTTCATCTTTCTGAGGATCTATCTTTATAACCTCCATGCAAACAATATGACTCATAAAACATACTTCAGTTAACAAAAATTGACATTTCGACAATTTAGCATATAACTGATGCTCTCGCAGTGTCTATAATACTATTCTCGAATGCTCTGTATGTTCTTCTTTGCTCTTAGAATAGATAAGTATGTTATCAATAAACACAATGACAAACTTATCCAAATAAGGCTTGAAACTTGGTTCATTAAATCTATAAATGATGCTAAAGTATTAGTTAACCCGAAAGGCAACACCAGAAATTGATAATGTCTATACCAGATTCTAAAAGTTGTCTTGGGTACATCTTCCTTCTTAATCTGCAACTGATGATACCAAGATCTCAAATCAATCTTGGAGAAGTGACTAGCACCTTACAACTGATCAAACAAATCATCAATCTGCAGCAAAGGATATTTATTCTTAACAGTCACCTTATTCAGCTGCCTGTAGTCAATGCACATCTGTAACGAGCCATCCTTCTTTTTAACAAATAATATTGGAGCATCCCAAAGAGAACTGTTTGGTCTGATAAATCCCTTATCTAATAATTCTTACAATCGCACCTTCAACTCCTT
Source organism: Aleurites moluccanus (assembly GCA_948193065.1). Classification (NCBI taxonomy): domain Eukaryota; kingdom Viridiplantae; phylum Streptophyta; class Magnoliopsida; order Malpighiales; family Euphorbiaceae; genus Aleurites; species Aleurites moluccanus. The sequence goes on along the minus strand of CANXYC010910468.1, from coordinate 17,466 downwards.
CAATTTTGTAGGTGCCATTTTGTAGGGAGGAATCGATATCGGGTCCTTGCTTGTATACACCTCAAATTCAAACTCAATCTCCTTTCTGGGGGTAGCCCTAGCAAATCCTTAGGGAAAATATCAGGAAATTCTCTAAAAATAGGGATCTGATAAATTCTTTTTGAAGCCTTCTAAAAATCTATCACATGTGCCAAGAATGCTAAATAACCCTTTCTTAACATCTTTTTAGCCCGAATAGCTGAAATAAGATTGATATCATATTCATGCCTATCACCCTAGTACTCAAATTCAACTTGCCCTTCAGGCTGAAATTTAATCCTCTTTTCATAACAATCAATTACTGCACGATGAGCTGTTAACCAATTCATTCCCAATACAACATCAAGCTCAAACACAGGTAATTCTTCCAAATTAGCATGCAGAACATTATTCCCAATTTCTGCTTCAAAACCCGGGTAATAATATTTTATTTCTACACTCTTCCCATAGGTGTGAATATTTATAGTGGAGTTATCATTAATTGCCTCTCTAATTTCAATTTAGGTGTAAACATTGGTGATATAAATGAGTATGTGGCACCCAAATCAAACAATACTTGTGCTATTTCATTATGTATTAAAATCATACATGTCACCGTATTATCTACTCTCTGGGCCTCCTGGGTATTTACTACAAATACTATTCCTGTCGTCTCCCTGCAGGAGCCTGATTGCTACTCTGGACTTATCCTATGCCTGCAATCTCTCTGTTATCATTCTGACTCATCTGAACTGTCAGTTATGATACTACTTTAGTAAGCTGCTGCTCACTCCACATTGGGCAATTCTTAATAAAATGCCCCTGTTGACCATATTTGAGGCAGGTACTTGACTGTCGTCTACATTCACCACCATGTCTCTTACCATAGAAATTGCGTACTGGCATACTGGGCATCTGTGTCATGGGTCTGGATGAACCTTGAGAAAACCCAAAAGCTGACTGTACTAGAGCACCTTTACTCTGACTCCTCCTCCTCTGACCATATGATTGTGGCCTCTAGTCAATTCTAGATACTGTCTGTGTCTGCCTCTGTCTCTCTTTTGGTATGTACACTGGATCCCCCTTTTCTTTTTTGTTTCCTTCTTTACCCTTTTGACTTATACTTCTCTTCCATCTGATTGGCTTTATCAATAATTGTCGTCAAAGAAGTGAATTCTGTAGATAATAGAGTATTATGCAATGATGCATGCAGTCTCCTTCTGAACCTATTAATAAGATCAGCTTCTGTAGGCACTATTTTGGTGGCATATTTGCTCAGTCGAATAAATTCATCTGCATATTCTTTCACACTTTTGTTGCCTTGCTCTAGCTATTCAAACTGTATGATGTTTCTGGTTTTCACTCCCTCTATAAGTAATTCATCTAGCAAAACTTGTCTAAATTGAGCCCAGGTAGGAGGATGATCACTAGCAAACTAGGTCCATGCCTTCCCTTTCAATAACAAATCAACCAACTCGACAACTTGAGTATTAGAATAAGGTAACCTCCTCATAACCTTCTCAATATGCTCTAAGAAATTTATGGGTTCCTCTCTTATGTCTTCCATAAATTCAGGTAAATTCAACTTAAAAAAATTGAACATACTGACCCCGCCTTCATCTATAATCCGGTGGCCTTCCTGGACAATAGGCTCTCCAGGAACAATTACAGGTGGTACTGGTGCTGGAGTAGGTGCAGTAGGGGGGCGACACTATTGGTGGCAGCATTGACCTTCTTTCCCTTCTCAATTCCTATATTTCTTAATGTAATTCTAACATCCCCTATATAATTTTTGCTCTCCAAGGATCCTCACTACCCCTGGTATCCTCTGTCCTTCATCGGGAATGGGGAGGTTCTTCTATCTCCTTCCTAACCAGTTACTCATTAGAGGCCACCTCTGCCTCTATACTAACTTCTTTGTCTCTATCACATTATGGTTTCGAAGCACATTCCTTCTATCTCTCAAATATCTTAGCCACAATAAGAAGCAAAATCAACAATTTAGTACGATACAGAAATGCAGAATACACATATACTCGATGAATACAACAAAAGACAAAACATGAATTCCTATGCTCCATGGTTTACTTATGTCCTATTAACATTGTATATGTCTACTATTCATATAAACCTATGTTCTGATAGCACCTCTGTCACATCCCAAAATTGGAACATGACAGTCCTTGGATGTAGGAACTGCCAAAGGCAACCGACACCCGTGAACCCAATTCATATCCAATTATTATCTTACTGTAACCAAATTAATTAATATTTTCGGTTTTGCATTCTGAAATTCTGTATATAATATTATACATCTATATATAAAACCCATCTATATCTATATACAAATCCATGGAGCTTCTAGAAAATATTACATAAGACAAAATTAATATAATTACACTGTAATGATTAACTGTTGGTTCCACACAGGAATAGATTCTGGAACCTGCCTACTATTTCTGACCTGAAAAACATTCAACAACTATAGAATGAGTATAAAAATACTCAGTGAATCTAATATACAACATATCACATATAAGGGTTGGATAATCAATATGAATAATAGATGAACAAATATCCGTTAATAGGTTTTGCACACTAGTTTTAGAAGAAAGAAAATTAGGTAGCAACAATAGTATATGTTCAATAAATAGATCATTAATATACCAATAATATGGATAAAACAGATGATAGACCTTAACACATATAACAATATATAAATCACATGTTAGTTACATAAGGCAGGCCAAGCCTTATGGCTAGGATATTAACCCTTCTCAGCTAGGGTCCATGATATACATTGTGAACAATGCCGACGGTATTTACCCACTACCCCGTCGGTAAGGTAGCTCTATCAAATCAACATATAATCAAGCAATAGAATCATTAAATTTTGAAATAAATCAATAGGTACTAATAGGAATCAAAGAACTCATCAATGATCAAAAGGTTTGAAAATTATTCAGTCAGTATTATTAATCAAATACATATAAGCAATGGAAGCTATAATTAGAATAGCAATAGGTATGTCAATCAAGTATGGGTTGGATAAAAAAGTGGTCATCCAAAGTCAATTACGCTGGCGTAATTGGCTAGCCAACATCGCTGGTGACGATGACATTACCTTGGTAGACCTATGAAAAACTCACTAAGGCATTTTGTCAAACACTTGGTGTGCAACTTTCATAAGGCATTTAGGTTAGGTATTGGTGAATTTTCAACAATGCCTAAATATCAAACAACAAGTTCACAATGTGAACAATTCAATAGGCAAATGATATCCAACAAATAACAATACACAATGGATCAAACTTGGCTTGTAATTCAAGGAAAAAACCAAACAAAAATACAAAGGAACATAGCAATTAGGGTTCGGCCAAAACATGGCCAAATGCAGATGGATTCCATAATTCAAAATGTGACTTTAGGCATGTCATATGATGTATATTAAACTCACCTAAGCTTCCAAATTGACAAAATACAACTTGTTTATTTAATTTCTTCAAAGTACGCAAATATGGCAATCATGCTCTTCCTTTGATTCTACACCAAAACTATCACTAAATTTGCTTCCAATGGATACACTTAAACATAACTTAACTCAATTATGAATTATGGAAGCTAATTTTAGGGTTTGGTTAGAAATATAACCTAATTAGAGTTTGAAAATTAGAAATTCCTACAATTTGAATAAATTGGTGCAATCTAATGCTAAACCCATCTAATTCAACATCTAAAACACCTAATTAACTTAAAGGAATGAAGAAATCATCAAATTACCTTATGTTGATATAGTGGCTAAAATCTACAAAGTGGAATTTCTTTGTTTCCTTTGATCTTTTTGGTGAGAAATGGATGGAATTAGATTAAACAAGGTTTGAATTTAAGTTTTCTATGGTTTTTCTTCAAAAGTTAGCATGAAATTTGGTGGAGAATTGGTGGAGAATGGTGCGACCAATATGGAGAAGAGAAGAAGAAGGAGAGAAATGTATGGAAAATTGGCTAAGTCTTGTATTTATAGGTGGAAAGTTTTGAAAATTAGGTTTTCCACCCCAAAACTTTTAATTATTTCTATTTTTTACCTTAAAGCTTTCTGTAACTAATTCTATCAATTCTGTTCAATTTTAGATTTCAAAATGGGGAGTGAATAAGCTTATTTTTAGCTGGAGTTTAACATTATACAGCTTTGGGAATAATTCTGGATCCTAGACAGTTGGTTTCTAAAATGCCCCTAAAGTTCTACTTATTTATGATTTTACCATTCTGTTGATTTTTCACCATTCTTAATACTTTTCCATACTTTCTTTACATCATTAACTATCATTATTCTTGATCTTCCGTTACCCATGTAAGAAAAATAATCTTACATTTAATACTGTATTAATTCCTTAAATTGCATAATAATTATCTGTGTCATCGGTCCGATACTTAATAAATCTACTTAGTAATTGCAACATAATTTTAGGGTATTACTATCACACCCCTACTCTAGTGGTGCGACAGTTATAGGACAAGGGTAGGCTTAAGGCCACCATAAACTCGTAAAATACTTATATCCTGGATCTCATATATAATATATATCCACATCATACATAGTTATCATTATGTATACTAATTTCTATGAATCAAATAATCATCATTCATGCATTTCCATACATCATCATATGAATTTCTCTTGTTCCTTACCAATCAAAAGATATATCCCATATCAATAAGGAACAAGGATAACCCACAATGTATCAATTTAGTCATCAAAATAATATCATCCTCAACATCTAACTACGAAGCTCTAGATTATACTCCTCAAACATATGAATACTATAATACAAAATAATAGACATCAAAAGAATTACACGGAGTATTCTTAGAGGAATGAATCAAGAAGTTTTGTCTTCTATGTTAGCTCCATCTTGAGCTATACTATCACCTGAAATCCATAGAAGAGGAGTGAGCCTTTAACTCAGTAAGATATAAACATGCAATACAAATGTCAAGCCAAAGGAATATAGGTATGGAAGTTTCATAAGATTATGCTTACAAAAACATAAGTACTCATAATCGAATAGCATTATCAAATCATATAATAGAATTGTCATCATCATCAGAATGCATTAGTAGCCTTGCTACCTTATCGTAACACATCATCAGAACACATCAGTTGCCTTGCTACCTTATCATAACACATATGCTTGGTCAAGCATATGTCTAGAGCTCATAGCCCCCTATAAGTGGAACGCATCAGTAGCCTTGCTACCTTATCATAACACATATGCAATATGCCTAGAGCTCATAGCCCCCTCTAAGTGGAACACTGATAAAAACCTTATCAGCTGGGATCCCAAAGTGCACAATGGACCAATGAATTTACTCTCATTGGGAAGAGCATTCTATACATATGCATATTATAGGTCATATAGCTTGGATTTCACTGAGAATCATAGACATATACATTAGGAAGGATTGAATAATCAATTTCAAGGAAACAACATGCATATGCAATGTTTATACTTATCTCAAAGCAAATAATCCTTGTATTTCCCTCAATTACTTGTACATTCAATAATCTCTTCTATTTCTTTAAGTTCTCCTCTCCTATGTCAAATCCCCAAATACTCACAATTAGGGTTTATACCCAATAATGTTCATTCATGATAAATTATTATGATTCTAATCATCTTTTTGAATCCTAGTATGTTTTCTAACATCAATTTAATCACTTATTAAAGAAATGTGAAAGTTGGGATGAATAGCTACTATTAACCCAAAGCCCTAAATCCATATATATCTTGCTTATAATTCATAATAAATACTAATGATGCTCTTAAACATCTATACTTAACTTATATTCATCTATTCTAACCATGTATTAACTTATCTTGACTTAATATTGAGTTTGGAACAAATATCTTGAATTGGAGAATCCTTGAGAAGTTGAAATGTTGATGTTTTTTGGTAGTTTAATCCTTATTTCTTATGTTAATGAGTATGAAATAAGTGTTTAAGAAAAGAATTTAATGAATTTATGGGTGGGTGAAATGTATTTATGGAGAAAGAAGGAGAAGGGAACGAAATAAATGAAGTTCTAATAATGAAGAACAAAATCGGGTGTTTTTAGACCCGTGTTTTCACGTCCATGAAGAGGATTCATGGCCGTGAAGGCCACTACTCACGTTAAGTTCGAAGCACTTCTTCACCGCCATGAAGGGACGTTTCACGCTCAAGAAGACAAATCTAAAAAGTTGGCTAATTTACACAAAAGCTTTTCTCAAAATCGTGAAATAGATTTCACGCCCGTGAAGAATACTTCATGCCCGTGAAAGGCTTGTTGATGAGAATCTCTCATCTTTCTTTATTTTAACTTATCCAAACTCAATCAACTTATACATACACATTTTTAACATCTCAAAATTAGTCATAACTCATCTTGTCTCAACATATAATCATTTTAGGAGTAATCTATACTCAACATAACATTTTAGATTATCTACCATGCACTTACAAACATTCACATACTAACATTCATCAAACAAACATGAACAAACATATATCTACTCTAACGTTCCAAGTACTTCGTATTATAATTACACCACAAAACCATCCCATCATAGGTAACAAATGGGTGTGGAGAAACAAACTAGATGAGATTGGTGTGATCACTAAGAACAAGGCTAGATTGGTGGCAAAGGTATATAATCAAGAGTAAGGAATAGATTATGATGAGACCTTTGCATCAGTGGCTAGACTTAAGGCAATTAGGATGCTACTTGCATTTGCATGTCATATGAACTTTAAGTTGTATCAAATGGATGTCAAAAGTTCTTTTTTAAATGGTTTTATTGAGGAGGAAGTTTATGTTGAACAACCTTGAACTTTAAGTTATATCAAATGGATGTCAAAAGTGCTTTTTTAAATGGTTTTATTGAGGAGGAAGTTTATGTTGAACAACCTCCCAGTTTTGAACAATTTGATTTTTCAAATCATATTTTTAAACTTCAAAAAGCTCTTTATGGTCTTAAACAAGCTCCTAGAGCTTGGTATGATAGACTTAGCATATTTTTTATTGATAATGATTTTTCTAAAGGAAAGGTTGATACGACATTTTTTATTAAAAAAGACATGCATAACATATCGACTGTGCAAATATATGTTGATAATATAATATTTGGTACTACAAATGAGGTTTTATGTAAGGAATTCTCTTCATGCATGCAAAGTGAGTTTGAGATGAGTATGATGGGAGAATTGAAGTGCTTCATTGGATTACAAATCAAGCAATGTGAGGAAGGCATCTTCATCAACCAATCTAAGTACATAAAGGAACTTCTCAAGAGGTTTGGAATGGATGGAGCAAAGGCAAGTAGAACTCCAATTAGCTCCACCATCAAGCTTGATAAGGATGAACTTGGTAAGCCTATTGAGAAAAAGAAGTATATAGGTATGATTGGTAGCTTGCTCTGTTTAACCGCTAGTAGATCGAATATTATGTTTGTCGTGTGTTTATGTATATGTTTTTAATCATGTCCTAAAAAGTCTCATTTACATGTGGTCAAAAGGGTTTTGAAATATTTGATTAGCACACAATATCTAGGACTTTGGTATCCAAAGAACATGCATTTTAGTTTAACTGGCTATTCCGATGCGGATTTTTCTTGTAGTTGCATTGATAGGAAAAGTATCTCTTGTAATTGTCAATTCCTAGGAAATTGCCTTTTTCTTAGTTTAGCTAGAAGCAAAATTCAGTGGCTTTATCAACTGCAGCAGCCGAATATATGGCAACCGCTTATTGTTACACACAAGTGTTATAGATGAAACAATAAATTTATGACTTAGGTGTGCATTTGGATAAGATTTCTATTAAGTGTGATAACACTAATGCTATAAATTTATCAAAGAATCTTGTACAACATTCTAGAAGTAAGCATATTGATATTAGACATCATTTTCTTAAAGATAATATGTTGTGTAAAAGTGTTGCACATCAATTTGTTGCTTCAAATGATCAACATGCGGACATCTTTACAAAACCCTTAAATTAGGAGCGTTTGAATTTTATTAAACGTGAATTAGTGATGTTAGATGAAAGTGAGGTTGATAAATTAAAGTGATTAATTATTAATTGATGCTCGTTTACTTGAAATTTTGTGATGATTTTATTTATAGTTCCCATTACAGCTGCCTATAGCACCCGCTACTCTGTGCAATTGTGTACAACTTTACACGCTTCAAAGTAACAACTGTTACTCAAGCTGTAGCGCCTACAAATCTAGGTAAAATTTCATATTTTCTTTCTTCCCAAATTCACGGCTGCTATAAATATGGTAATGGCCGTTATGCTATTACCCTACCTTCTATATCTCTTAGTAACGCCCGCTACTTACTTAGTTTAGTAGTACCCGCTACTTATATTGTAGCAAGCACTACTTAGTTAAGTAGCAGCAGCTACTAATAAATTGCGGTCACTATAGAGACATTATAAACCTAATTTTATTGCACCTCTGTCACTTTACTTTTAAAGCTAACTTTTTCATTCTTCATTTTCTCTCAAATTTCTTAATCGAAACTCAAAATCATGACTTCCTATCAACACAATCCAACTTTCTCACCATTTAGTCACACAAAATGCCTCATAAACGTATTAAATTCATAGCAAATTGAGAACTTTCTTATGCCAAGAAACCTAAACTCACCAAACCCACCTCTATATCTTCCGATTCGGGCTCTTCAGAGACTAAATCCATGTCTCCACCACCTCCTCCTCCATCAACTCGTCTTCAAAAAGGCAAGGAGAAGGTAGCTAGACCTTCTCAACCTCAATCTGTTGTACCACCTTAACCGCCTATCATTCAACCATCAGACCATAATGTCTTACTTCACTCCTTAACTTTAGAAGAGAATAAAAGGTTTGAAATTCTATCCTCCAATTGCAATATTCTTCCCTCTAGGTATGTAGATTGGGTTGCCCTCGATAGATTAGGTTTAGCAGTTGCCGTAAGGGCTAAATTGGTCGTGGTAGATTGGATTCAAATGGAAAATATTACCTATCCTTGCTTTCCCCCTTTTGGTCCAAGAGTTTTTCTCAACTTTTAAGGTCAATACCACATCTGGTATGACCTATGGCCTTATGAATGTTAAGAATCTAGGTCATCCTTACACCTTAGGTTAGGACCGACTTACTCAAATCTTTGGTTTCTCATACCATGGCCAAGATTGTAATACCTTATAAATTCCTAACTCACATGCATGAATTAATTCTCAGTTTGTAGTTCAATAGTCTTAAAATGATGGGAAATAATTTTAGAGACACAGTTAAAAAGCGAAATTGTTACTTTTTCAGAAAGCGACGGTGTCAGGAACACTACCGAGACATGAGCAGTCCGGTCAACAGAAAAATTTCTGAAGTTGACCTGGGGGTAAAAGATCACCATAATTTATGTGTAATTTTGGTAAAAAGAAAGAAGTGAAAATCATTTAAGAACACTGAAAAAGTAACTAATGGCAAAATGGTAAATAAATAAAAGTTAAAGGTGAATAGTGAAAATTGGTCGGTCGGGGTTACAGTATGACTCCTGAACTATTTTTATAAATAAATATAAATTAAAATAAGCTTATTAACTCCCCACTTTGAAATCCAATTTCAGAAAGAATTGACAGAATAAATTACAGAAGATTTTGGACCAAAGTGTAACTAACGAAAGTTCGGGGATTAAGTTGTAATTTGCCAAGTTGATTTTTATATATATTGAACACTTAGGAAAAATTGGCCATCATCTTCTTTTCTTCTCCTCCATTGTCGAACTCTTCTTCCTTTCTTTTCCATCAATTCTACTTCAATTTCTATCAAGTTTTCTTAAAGAAATTTACAGAAAAATGGAGTTTAATCTTTTCTCTACTTTTTTCATCCATTAGATTGCTTGGAAGTTTGAAGAATTTCAAGATATTTGGAGGCAAAGGTTTCGGCCACTTCACCCTTTGTTGGTAAGAAGTTGTTTTGTTTGATTTTTTTTATTATTTAGATGTTATTTAAGTTGAATTAGATGGGTTTGGTGTTATATTGTATCAATTGATGTAAATTTGTAGAAATCCCTAATTTGCCTAATTTAATTTGAAGTTGTAAAGAAGGGTTTGATGATTTAGTGATTGATTTTGTTAATTGATGTTAGAATATGTTAATTGGATGTGAATAGGCAACTAATTGATGGTTTATTTGATATAGAATTGAAGTTTTGATAAGGTTGCCTTATATAGGCCATTTGGTGATTTTGGTGGGAATTGGCTTGTTCAAAGTGATTTGAAGTATTAGGTGAGTCTATAATGCATCAAATATCATGCATAATTGATTGAATTGATGATTGGAAACCATATACAAAAACTACATGTTGGCCGAACCACCTAGTACTATTCACACCCTTAGATTTTGTTTGATTTTGCCTTGAATTCCCATGCCATTTGATCCCATTTTGATGCTATTTAATTGTGTTTCTTTGATGCCTATACCATTGTTAACAATGTAGCTTTGTGTTGATTGATTTGGGCAAGTTAAGTTTGCACCTAAACCTAATCTATTGGCTTGCCATTGTATGCCCACTATGTGTTTGATGAAATGCCTAGTTCATTTGCCTTTGGCTTATTATTCTGTATTCCATAGGCCTACCATTTGAATGCCATTATCGCCAACGACTTTGGCATGCCAATTGTCCTATCGTTTTCCACCACCGAACCAACTTTTGTTCCATGTCCTTCTTAATTGCCATACCATTTATCATTGATTGTATGTTATCTGTAGTATTGCCATTGTTCTTATTGATAATTGAAGTGACTGATATTGGATTGATTGATTGATGGATGCTATTGTTGCATAATGGTATCCCTTGTTATATTGACCCTTATGTGGCTTGACAGAGCTATCAATTCGATAAGGTAGTGGGAAAATACTATCGGCGATGTGCACATTGTATTACTGATACCCTAACTAGGAGGGGTTATGGTCCTGGCCATAGGGTCTGATCAGCCTTATGCTTACTGATACTGATATGATACTGGAGACCTATATGGTCAATACGGATTACTGGAGATTGTATGATTTCTTTTCATATAGTCTATCCCTTTATCTGTCTTTTTATATGATACCAAGCCTATATTGTATTCCTTGGCTATACTGTACCTAATGTTGATTATATATACTGTTATCTGTTTTATTGATACCATTACTTTATTGATGCCTACTGTTTTATTGTTGATGCATATTGATTCACTGAGTATCATCTATACTCATCCTTTTATTTGTTTACCCATTTCAGGAGAGGAGTAGGCTACAAAATCCTGTCATCTACCTTCTGAGGATTTTTGCTACAGTCTGATGTATATTTTATGATATTTCTGTATTATTATTTTTGGTGTTCATTATCTAGTTGCTCTATGGGGTATTTATGGGTTAGCTAGGAGATGAACATGTGTATATGATACTTGATGGTATATATGAAATATATGATGATATTGTGGTATGGTATATGACTGTTACAACCAATTGCAGAAATTTACAGAATGAACTACAAAATAACAGAATGGATGGTAATTAATTAATATGGATAATATATTGTGGTTTATAGATTGTGCATGTGATACTGGGTTCTATAGGTGCCGGTCGCCATTGGCATCTCTCGTGCCTTAGGACCGTCACGGTCTGGGAAACCGGGTCGTGACAAAGATAATTTTGATGAATATGCTTTTTGGAGGGAAATAACAAGACTCAACCTTGACTTTAACCATAGGACCTCCAAAGACACTAGCATTAGGAGTTCTGTTTTAAAAGTTATCCATCGCATTATGGTTTACACCATCAATGCCAGAGTTATCGGTTGTAGTGCCATGCTGAAGTTAGATCTTTTCTACCTGTGATGAACTGAAAAGAAACACAAACTTGCGTATGATCGATGGCTCGGGGATCATTTTGATTCACTGTCAAAGAGAAAGACCGGGGATATTGTGATTGGTCATTTGGTGACCAAAATCGCAGTAGAAATGACCCAATCAAACCTTAACCCTAAGCTGAGATTCAACCCTGAAACCACATCATTCCAACCCTTGCACCACCTTCATGATGACAAAAAATACCTAGGATTGCAAACCCTAGCTAAAATATCTATAGTCGTCAAAAGCTAAGAAGGGAATTTTGTTTTAAGGGAAGAAAATATGATTGGACCAGAGAACTTTGAACCGGCTCAAGATCCTCCCCCTCCTCTCTCTACTGCTCCTATACCTCTAGCAGTATCTGCCTCCACAATGCCTCCTTTGATGAACTTCTCTTAGCTAGTTTCACTCATCACATACCGCATTGATATGCTTCAGCGCTCTGTGCTTGCTCAGATTTAGAAAGTTGATGATCACATCATTGAGATTGCCTCCGCACAAGCTTCTATCAAAGGGGCAATACATCATTTTTATCGCCAGCAACGAGAATTGACTATTACACTTCATGAGACTGAAGTCCCTTCCTTTACGACTTTAGAATCCAATGATGTAGTTTCCAGTCTAATCGTCAAAAGGGATCAACCTACTTTAGACATTTTCGCTGATGTTGTTGCCATTGGAGCTGAGGTAGCAGCTGGACACCAGAAGAGCAAGATCCACCTACTGATCCTTAGATTTTTAAGGATATTTTATATTTCTTTGTAAACTTTTCATTTATTGACCTAATTGGTCCATTTTTGAGATATTTTGGTATTTTTTATGTAATTTTGTAAATTTAGCATATTTATGCAATTTTTTTTATTTCAATTGCTGTTTTAAATTAATATATTGCTTATTGAGTTAATTTTGTCAGTTGTGTTATGTTTTTGCAATTATTATTGTTTTGATGACCTTGATGAATTTTGATCAAAACTATCCTTTTTGGCTTGATCTTAGTCATTTTGCTGGTCTTGCAATAAATTCATACTATTTTCAGTTAGATCATGCACACTTTATGATTACAAACCAATTTTTACTCCATGACAACAAAAACATGCACTTTTGACAACAAAATTGTACTTTTGACAGCAAAAATCTTCCTTTTGAACACTTATTTTTTATTGCTTTCAAATAAAAGGAGAGTAGAAGTGCAAAATTTGTAAAAATATCATTTAAAACTTGTTAGTATAATTTTAGGGTGTGTTTTGTACCATTTTTATAAAAATTCCTTGGTTCCCATATTTTTAACTCTTGCACTTAAAAATTGTTTGTCACCATGAAAAATGGAGAGATTGTTAGACCTTTAGTATTCTAACATGCTAATTTTGATGGGTATAAACAACTAATTAAATTACCCATCTTATTTATTTTATTATATGCAAGGTTTACTTTTTCAAATTACTATTTTCTGGCATGTAGTGTCCGCTACACTTTTAAGTAGCCCCCGCTACTTAAGTTTAATAAAGGCAAAGATCTGAGAAGAAGTTATGTAGCCCCCGCTACTAGATAAGTAGCTTCTGCTACATAGCAATAACAGTCGCTACAAAGTGATCAAAAAGACACAGTAGCTGCAAGACTTTAGTAGCGCCTGCTACAAGTTACGTAGCCCTCCGTTACTTAACTATGTAGCTCCTATTACCTAAATAAGTTCCCAATGCTACATATATTGAAGTTGAGTAGCAGTCTCTACAAACATGTCATAGCCACAAGTTTCAAGTCCAAGAGGTCCAAAAACTCAAAGGTTAAAGGATTAGAGGAGTAGAACCCGTTACAAAGATAGCTCAGAGACACATAAGCATTTTGGAGTAATTGGAAGAAGCATCGCGCCCGCTACATGTGAAGTAGCGCCCGCTACTTATAAGAATTCACCACCGCTACACGGAAAGTCACAACCGTAAAGTTCTAAATTTCAGGAAGAGTCGCGCTCGCTACTTACTTAGTAACACCCACTACTCCTTATATAGTCGCCGCTACTCCTTATGTAGCTGCCACTACACTTTGAAAACTGACAGAAAAATAGCCATTACAAGTACAAAAATTTTCATTAAATGCACATTTAATGCACCCAAACAACTCTTTTAAGCTAAAGATTATTTATATGAGTTAGTATGAAGTTAAAAGTATAATAAAAATTATTAATAGTGCATTAATTCATACATTTGAGCATTCAAGTGTTCTTAAGCTTAATATTTGAGTTTTCTATAGTAAAGAGAATTAATTGCTAAACTTCAAGGTTGTTGAAAGGTAATTAATTTCTAAGAGTTAGGTAAAAGTAATTGGATAATTTCTTTTTTATCTATTGTAATTTTTTAGGGCTGTGTGTGAGTCTATTTGTAAAATACATTGTAAGGTTTAGTGTGAGCCAAAATACTTTGAGATTTGATTTTGAACCTGTAAAAAAGATTAAAGTTAATGAAATACTCAAATATGATTTTGAGGAGTGGACATATGCTTGTTTTGGCCAAACTATTATAAATTTCTTATGTGAATTTTCTTTCCTTCTTATCCTTATTATTTTTAAGTTATCATTAATTTTTAAAGACAATCAATTCACCACTTTTAGTTACCAATGGACTTTTAATAATTTTAATGTGATGTGAGGCACCCGAATCAACAAGCCAAGGTTGAGTATGGTTGGGATTGCAATAAGCAAAATTTGCATTTAGCCGACTAAAAATGAGGTTCTTAGCCAACAAGCAATTTTTTGCAGTGTGCCTAAGGCATTGACAAAGCTGACAAATAACTTCAATTTTTTTGCCAAAGTCATGTGGCCTTGCAGATGAGGGATTGAAAGTCAAAAATCGACTAAAAGACTGACCTCGAGGTACTCGTGGTCCTTGGTAAGCAGATCTCTTGGCATAGTTTGCGGTTAGAATTTCAGTTGAACTAGGCTTACTTATTTTAGAGAGATAATGCTCATGATTAAGTAACTTATCTCTCAATTCATCAATAGATATGGGAATTTCCCCAGATGTAATAGTATATCATCATATCATTAAGTACTCATTTTAGAGAGATAATGTTAATTTTAGAGAGATAATGTTCATATCATTTACTTGTCCCTAAAGTACTCATTTAAGCCATTAAGTACACGAATTATCAAATCATCATTGTTCACAGGTGCTCCATTAAGAGACAACTCATAAAAAAATATACGGAATTTGCTGTAAACAATCACTTAAAGTTTGATTATTTTTTGAACAAGTAGTTAGTTTTTCCTTGAGCATCATGATGCGGGATATCGATTTGTTAGCAAATAAAGAGGTGGCTTTTGCCCATGCCTCGACTGAAGTGGAAGCAGAGGCAAGTAGTGGCATGATTTTTTCTGAAACCAACATGATGATTGCGTATAACAAAAGATGATCTTGCTGATTCCATATCACAAAAGCCAGATTGTCAATGATTTCATCTGTCATTTTTAATTTGAAGGGGACGCTCGGGCATGGTGCCATCGAGATAGCCCATCAGGTTGTAGCCAAACTGAGACCTCCATGAAACATAATTCATGGATGACAGTTTAACAGGGAGTTGTATTGTTGCATTGATGGAAACCACGGTGGAGAATGTTGACCTTATACCAATAGACGTGGTAATAACAGGTGAGGTTTGAGGCAAGTTTATGGAAGAGCTGGAGGTTAGTGAAAAGGCCATTTGAAAAGAAAAAAAAAATTACTCGTTAAAGAGTGATGGGTCTGATACCATATAAAGGCTGTAAATGCTGTTTGTATTGATGATATTATATTTACAATACATGGTATATATACACTTACAGATAGCACCAAATAAGGAAGTAAAAGTTGTACAAAGGAATCATAATCAATTCCTACAAATCAACAATACTAATCCAAATTACAATCTTTACAGCTCATTCTTTTACAGATCATTCATGATTTATTTGTATCAAATCATATCTCCAATAGGCTACCGTTGAAGTGGTAGCAGAGTTCTTGAACAAGGCTGTCAAACCAGTAATGTTGGGTGGGCCAAAATTGAGGGCAGCCAAGGCATCTGATGCCTTTGTTTTGATGCTTCTAATTATGCCCTTGATGTGATGCCATCGACTAAAGTGCTTGTACGAAAATATTATCCCCACTATTGAGACTTACTGGGGAGCTGTTAGCACTTCCTTTTGTGTTGAAATTGTGGAAAATGTTGATGCTTACGTGTTTGTTAGACCTATATTCAACGACTATAGCTCTGTTGGGTACTCTCTCCTTCTCAAGAAAGAGAAGATGAGGTGATTGCTAATGAACCTGCATTTGGATGTATTCTGATGAATGATTTTCTCAAAACCCTTTCAAAGAAGCTCAAGCGCATTAATAGTTCTCATGAGAACTACAACAGGATTTTTGTTCATGATGAATTTCTTTAGAAAATTGAACCTAAAGAACAATTGAGAGTTAATATTCTCTTCCAACATATTCAGAATTTATTTTCTAGTACAACTACTGTGATTGCTGAGACAGGAGACTCTTACTTTAATTGCCTTAAGCTGAAATTGCCAAAGGGATGTAGGTAAGAATTTTCAAATAATGTTTGTATGGGATAAGTTTTTGGTTCATTAACTAATTTAACTAAATGTGTAAAACTAAAACTGAAATTATATTTTTAGGTATGAGTTTCAAATGCAAAATGGATTAATTGGTTGGTCAATTGGCAAAACTCTTGGTTTGTGCACAGGTGGTGCTTGAGAAATGTGTGATTGCTTGTATTGGCAGAGGCGGTGCTATGCCTTCACGTTCCCCCCTTTTTTTAAAAAAAATAGTATTATATATATATATATTTGTAATTTAATGCTACCTTATAATTTTGTCTTGAAATATTTGGCTTTTTTATCATTATCAATTACAATGTTTAGTCTAGCCCATTATTACTTTCACACTTTTAGGCTAGAGAAAGTTGACTAGCCAATTACTCCTTTCTCTTTTTTATATTTTTCTTTTTTCTTTTTTATAATGTTAATATCAATTAATTCATTTTCATTTTGATTTAAGTAAATAAAAATTCCAATACATATATATAATAAATGTTATGTCAACATATGTGTAATATATAAAATGAAAGTCTGTCCTCTTAGATTTGCAATTCCTCTTTAATTTTTTTTTTTTAAATATATAATTTATTATTATATGAAATTTTAAAAACTAAAAGTAAATATATTCACAAACATATCATGAAATTGATCCATTAATTATATTTCGTAATTAATTATTTTAAGATATGCATAATTGTTCATTTTTCTTGAACTGTATATTTTTATGTTTTTTTTTTTTTTTTCCTTTGTGTTTTTTACCGTGCAAATTGTAATATTTGAATTATTTGAAATCGATCAAGAACTAAAATTTTATTTGATATTTTTAAATTTTTCTTTGGTAGTTGTTAAATAGACAATGATTTAGATTTAAAATCTTTAATTTTTTTTATTCTTGATTTTTTAAACTTTGTTAATAGATAAGAAAGACATGAATTATATATATATATATATATATATATATATATATA